>PNEQ01006200.1:0-50077 GCA_003012365.1 Medauroidea extradentata
GTGTTGCCACTGTCTTCCTTTCTGAAGGTATACATCTGCTTTTAAAAATAACGAAACAATTAATTCTCGTCTTAGAAGATATGCAAATTGCAAGAACGAATTTAAGTGAAGTCAGTCAAACAATTGTGACTTCCCACTTGCACTTCACCAATTATTGCCACAGAATTATGGTGTATAATTTTACTAATCAAGTAATTTCCACATAAATATATGCACGAGTTTGAATGAAGATGTCGCGAGCACGTTATGTAAGATTATGTAAACATCTGGTAAAAGGTAAACAAACAGAAGCCTCGCCCAAAGATATTCACAGTGCTGCAGCAATTCATTCAGCGGGGTCAGCAGCGCTGCATGTAGCGATCACTTGCAGCGCTGCCGCAGCGCTTTGCCCGCTGAAGGCGCCCCATGTGTATGTGTGGGTGGGGAGGGGGGTTGTGTGCATGCATGCTTGTGCGTGTTTATATATGTGTGTGTGTTGTAACTGACAGTGGTATGTTACGTGTGTGTGTTTTGGCAGGCGCTGCCTCTACCCTGCCACAGCCCTGTGATATGCCTGGCAGCATGTGCCATGACAGTGTGGTTATTGGACAATGAGGGCAGAATATACACTCGCCAGGGCATCAGTGACACTTGCCTCGATGGTGTTACCTGGAAGGAACTGTCCATGGTGCAGCTCAGTAAGTGTTTCCTCACCATCTAGCTTAATGATAACAATATATATATTATAGTAATACAGTCAAGTCCCACTATTCTGAACCTTTCAAATGTACATGTTTGTATAATTTCAATGAAGTCATGGTGAATAAACTGTAATAATAAATACAAAAAACTAATTTTGATTAATTATTGCAATGCAATGATAACACTACGCTGTATATAAAATACTTGATGTTTTATTTACAGTATAGTACTATACGTATAATACTACATACATGCTTAATGATTCTAAATTTATAGCTTTTTGTAAGCGTACTCAAATATGAGTATTTGTGTGTCTGTGTGTGCTTTCTATTGACTGATGCAGTATTCATCCACATTTACCGGTCTGCTAGTTACAAGTTACTCCAGACCCTTAATTTTTTGCTTGCAGCTGCATTATAAGAAGGATTTTAGTTAATCTGAAAATCTGGTCATCTGAACAGGTAGTCGTTTTAATAATTTTGGAATAACAGGACTGTGCTGTATTTTCTGACCCAGGCTTTGTTCCGGTAAGTTTTTTCCCACTGACTTAAAACAGCGCACAACAATTCTTAATATTTTGTGTAGAAGTCTTAAATATAAGTAAATTGGTTTATGAACTACATAATCATCGTCACAATGATCATCACAATCATCATCACAATAATATTCATCATCATCATCATCATCATCATCAATTTCCTGTTGTATATTAAGTTTATCAGTTACATTTATTTTATGTATCATTACTTCACCACTTTTAGTATTTGCTAAACAATATATTTGTTTATTCTTAGTAAAACAATTTACTTAAAAATACATCAAGCAATTATAAATGTTACTACAGTCCTCTTTACATAAGAAACTTGCAAGTTAATTTACGTAATTATTTTGAAAACGTTTGAAGGTCATACATAACATGCATTTTATGTATTACCGTTTATTTTTCGTGTGTACAAAACAGACAAAAATTTCAAAATATGCTAAGGTCAGTTCACATCTTCATATTTGTTTCTTGCATCATCCAATTAATATTCGTAGTCGAAATCTATTGACACCCCACCACTACTATTATCTATTTAGACACTCGCCCCCCGAACTTGTCCTCTTTGTGGTTAGGCCTCATGTGTTCATCTCAAGGCCTCAACTTTGCTTACCGTAATTTTCAATGCCACATATATAAAAGTAAAAAGGGTTCACCGTGTTTTTTCCATAAGATATTATCATAAAAATAAGTTGTGCTTCACGTGTTTTGTAAACAACAGCAGCAGCTTGCCAGTACTTGAATGCACTGCAAAGAGGAAGTGAATATTAATGGAAACGTTTTTACGTGCGTAACTATTTCTGTGTAAATAAGTGAAGTGTATTTGTATGTATAATTATGATTGTAATTTGGTTTTTATTTAACGGCTTCTTATTAAGTTATTTTGAGACTTGGAGATAATTTAGTGCCATATTTCTGGCATCACGTGTTTTGTTTTGGAGAAATACGTGGGTGGTAGGGGAGCACACCTGCAGCAGCAGCAGACAGTCTCGCCTCTGCTCTGCCATCTTACCACCCACCTAACAAGACTTCTTCCCACCCAGACCCCCTAACTCTGGATATATAAGGGGCACATTTGACCATGATTTTTAGAGTTCGCTGGCAGCTCACTGGGCTCCCGACTCTTGGCACACTCACACATTCTACACAGTCCTACTCTCGGGCTGTCTTCATGCAAAGGGAGCCTACCAATCCCCAGCCTCATCCATCCGGACGATTTCTTGCAAAAGGAAACCCTCATTCCCCCTACCGAGGTCGACTTATTGCTTAAGGGAGTCCCTCATTCTTCGCGGCGATTTCTTGCTAAGGGAAACCCTCACTCTCCCTACCGAGATCGACTTCTTGCCTAAGGGAGTCCCTCACACCCCACCCTATCTACTTTAGGGGCATGCTGAGTGGCAGGGACGGAGGTGGCACTGCCACTCATATCATAACAAAGTGTGTAGTGTTACATACCAGAAATTAAATAAACTGGAAACAGGAAGTTACATTAAACAAATCTCTGTGCTACAATGACATTGCTGAAACCACATTTTAGGGCATACAAAAAAAAACTCTACTTGCAAGCAGTCTTGTACTAATGATGCCGTACGAGCTTGGTATGAGTGCGTGGTATATTGCCGGCTCTCTTTTACCTTGCTCGGACGATCAAATCTTCCTTTCCTTTGCCAATAATTCTTTGAAGGAGCAGAGGCACGTACCTCTATAATCCTACGCTCTTGATGCAGTGGAGGGGCAGAGAAGTTGGAGGGTCTTGTAGATTGTCTGGTGGGGGCGAAGATGTCAAGAGGAAGGTGTGCAGGTGCCTGAGTTACGAAAGAAGCAGCAGGGTCAGACGGGACTTGCAGGGTCAATGACATGGAAGAGCTATGGAGGGGAGCCTTCTCGTTAGGTGAAGGGGGTAGGAGAACTACACATTCATAATTTGGTATATATCTCCCAAACATTTATTTTCTCAATGCTGTCATATATCAGGAAAGTATTATTATTTTTTTTTCTTTTTTTTACTGCCCCAAGTCACCCATGTGTCCCACGTCGCCCCATATTATGATACTATTTACTAGGTACTAAGTATCTAATATCACATTTTAAAATTATATTAGCCCATTAAGATGTTAGCCAGATATACTTCGTGTTGTAAATCATTAGCTTGTTTAATGTGTTTAAAGACCTTGAATTATTTTTTGCAAGCATTGTAAAAAAAAACATGACTCTGAAGGGATTAAAAAAAATTATTGCAATATTTCTTAATAGAAACCATTTTGGGTAAAAGTAGTTAATGTACTAATTTTAACATTTATTCATTGAGTAAAACTTGTTGGTTGTATGCTTGGGTGGCAAGCCCTTAATATTACTGTTTGCTGGAAGTTGTTTTGTATATATACGTGTGTGTGAGCTTGTACGTGCATGTGTGACACTTCAGTGACATATGTATGTTGAATACTGTGTATTGGCTGAAATACTAGAGTAACACTGTTACTAGCGTGTTAATATGCTAATAATGTACCCAGAGGATGTCCACTTGAAACACATCTCGTGTGGCTGTGATGTGGTGTGGGCGTGTGATGATCAAGGAGCTGTATACATGACGATGGGTTCGCCACATGAAATGGCAGTATCACCAACGTTCTCGCCTGTCTGGATCACTGCTGACGACAAGTCTCAGCGTAAACACTTCTTTACTAAGGTACGTATTGTTAAAGTTTATAAATGTGGAAAAATATACTAGATACTAACACCAAACAGTACTACCCTAAGAGCAAACACAAAAGGGTGGAAAATTCTATTAGCATGAGGTGTATCTAATAAATATTTCAGTAGCTATTTACAACAGCATATTTTGTTTACCAAATATCACTTTTTTTTTTGGTTCAGTATAACAGTTCTAACCTGGAAAACGCAGATAATTTGAACTGGCACGGGAAAACAATGGGAAATAACCTGAGAATTTTTTATATGTCGTGCATATAAGTTACATACATAGTGAGTTTTCCACCCGTAAACCGTCGCCCCCGTTAATCCTGAAACATTTCCTGCCATTAATCAACCTCAAACTGTCTTTCACCCTAATGTTTTTTATACTTGCCTCACGTGTCCGACCCGGTCACTGCCATTCCCTCCCGCTAAAACATGCTGATTCTTCAATGTCCTTGTGAGTGAACAGTCATGAGTCGTATCGGCTGTGTCATACTGTTAAACTCAAGTTTCTGTCAGCCATTTAAGTAATTAGTTCAGAGATTGCTGTGTGTGCTGCATTTTACTTTTTTTTCTGTTCCTTATAGCTAAGTATTTCTGTTTACTACTCTTGTGTCAGCATTGTTGTGAATATTTATTAAAAAATTCAGATTTAGCATGTGCACAGATCTTAGGTATTTCCTTTAGAGCTTGTGTAAAATACACATGGGTTAATCATTTGTGATTGGTTGTCCTACAAGCGATGTTTAAGCATCCATCTGAAAGTAGTTCTCATTTATAAGAGTTAATATCATTGCATATATATTTCTTATTACGAAATTACATTTCTATGTTGCATGCTTTTACTACCCAGGTATGGATTTTTATACAAATCATTTTCTATGCTTCTTTTTTGATCATTAAGCTAGTCATTTAATACATGTGCATGAGCCATGAACTGTAAACAGTCTGTTCCCATAGTTATTAAATGTGTCTTGCTTCTGTGTAGATATGTCCGTGACTCCTATCTGACAGTTTTAATATAGCTGCATGGCGTGTCGCGGTCAAGAATTGTTTGCTGGTGTCATGAAACATGCTCAGGGAAAACAGTTAAAGAGTGGGGAAAAGATAATCAGTCTGAATGTTTTTGATTATTGCTGTCGACAGCATCAGGCACTGCTTGTGAAGGAATTAGCAGCTATTATAGCTAAGTTGACGTGTGTGTGTGCTGTCAGTATTTTTAGTGCTCAAAAAGAATTCCAAGGAAAAGGAACACTAGTGACACCTGGAAAGAAGCGGAAACGGAAATAAAGTGAGTTCGGTTAGTGTAAATGGTATGTTAAAACTGCTGTGCGTAATAATGTTCACTTGTTTTTCTTGCTTAACGAGGGCAGAGCTATAAATAAAGAACTTGGCATTATAAATGTTGATGAGAATTTGCCAGTGACTAGAAACATAAGTACATTTTTAAGTTCAGTGATACATAAGTGATTTGTGTTAGGTCTATTGTAATTGTGTTACCTTGTAGCCAGCCATCAACATAGTTCTGATAGTGACCAATCGCTGGCTTTCGCGGTGGAATAATATTGACATTGTTTGTTTACATTGTATGTAAAGTAAAGAGTAAAAAGATTATAGACAGCATTTATAAAGTTGATGCTGTCAAAACTGACTGAAGAGATTTTGGGCAGAACGTAACAGTTATGGTCGGTAAAGCCGATGGATGGTGAATGAAGGTGCTGGAGTGCTAGTGCAGGGGAAATGGGAGATTTGGAGAAAAGCAGCTGACTGGTGACATCATCCGTCACAATTTTGTCACATGAAAACTGGGCCCCGCCAGTCAGAATGAGTTTTCCTTTCATAAACACAAAACAAAAGCATTGTATTTTGTAACATAAATTGTACCAACATGTGTAATTGTGCAACAAGGTCACCTCAGCTGCTGTCACCAACCTCAGCTCCTCCTCGCTTCCTGTACCGTATTACTCATCGCTCGGAAGACCATAGAAAGTCTGTCACCCAAGCCTCTAAACTCAATTGGAAGCTAACTTTGATGGTCAGAGCTCTGAAAATAGAGGCTCATATATTAAAGGCATTGCATAGTGTGTTTTTATATAAATAAATATTGTGATATGCTTTATCAAGTGTGTTCACTTAAATATCGGAAATTTAATACAATTTTTCCCCCTTTTTTTTTAATATTTAATTTTGAGACTCCCACTTAAATGGAAACCTGTGAAAATGTGTAATATTTTAAGGTTTCATTGAGTTTTGTTTTAGGCAGGTTTTACCATTGTTTATTAACACTTTAACGACCAAGCGTATTCTTTTTCTGGGCCAAAGAGGTTTTTTTGCTTAATCTAGTTGTTTTTAGTAAATGCAATTTTTCCTGCTATTGTACATCATTTTTGTTTACTTCAGTGTTTAAATTTTTTTTAAATGTGCATCAGTCATATACGTGTGCCTTTGGTCTCTTAGGCATTCATATACCATAATTTTTTGACAGGACCAGAGCGGGCGTATACGCCCGATCTTAGTTTTGCTTCATTTTACATTGCATATTGCTTTTTTAGTTCGGATGAACGAAATCTCAGACACTGATACTACAAGGTAATGCCTTCTCCCTCCCATTTTTCTAATGTAACACAGCAATTTGAATGCTATGTAATGGTAGATTGTTTCCGTGAGAAATTTATCAGGGTTCATTTCCCACAGCTATGCCGTGTGTTGAACAATATTCCTGGTGTCGGGTCTTTATCTACTATGTGATGTCACTTCGCCGGGATAGACAGGAAAATGGCACTTTAGCACACAAACAAGCCGACTAACACTTTATCTTTCCAATTGTCTAACACTGAACTGGAAACTGTGAACGTGTCCACTGTCTCACGTTTCTTATTCAGTTCGTTAATGTGTGTTGTGCAAAAATCAGCCTTCGTTTTGGTTCTATAGTATGTGTGTTACTGTCTCTGAAACAGTGTTCGTTCTGGTTCTAGTCAGTACGTAAAATGTGAAAAAATTTCAACATGACAGACTAGTATTCATCATGAACTCGGTGAGTTCTGAAGTTAGCAGGAGACTGTAAATTTGATTCAGTATCTGGTACGTTGAATAAATAATAACAGGATGGTTTAGCAACATAGGTATTGTTGCAGCAAATTCTATTACCATACTGCTAACTTCACTTATTCACTAGATGTTGAAGGCTACAGCTTTGGTGATCATGACATAGAAAGAGACTGTTTACTGAGATACAACTTATATTGCTTGTTGCACTTATTAGTAAACAGCAAATGGCTATTAGCATTACCGTTACTGCCAAATTACCTTACATACTAATACTTCTTTTTTATAGTTGAGAATAAAATTTTAACGAATACATTTTTTAGACTGTGAAAATGACATCATTACAACCAACAATGCATCAGACGGTCCTGACTTCAATGTTTATGGAGAAGATTCATCGTCCAGTTCTTCATAAAGTGATGAATCCCTTACAAAAAAAACATGCGTCAGTGCCACTATCAAAGTTTCTGAAACCCTTCAGTGATTGTGCTCCATCAACCCCTGCTCATATCCAATGCACCATTGTTGAGAATGGCGTTTCCACTAGCCAGCCTGCAATCACACCACATGAAAATCAGCGGATTGATCCTAGCGGAAGAAATAAACATTTTGATCTCCGTGCACTTTCTGGTATTAGTTCTAGACCTCACACCCTTCAAGATTTTCAAAATGTTCTTCAGTGAAGACATTGTACAAATGATGGTCGAACAAACAAATGTATATGCAGAGCAAACTTTCAGTAATGTACAGTATAAATCAACACCAAAGTGGGTCCCAACTAATGTGGGAGAAATGAAGAAATTTCTCGGAATTATTTGTTACATGGGACTTGTCCGAAAACCAATGATACGCTGTTATTGGAGCCAAGACATTTTATATAAAGATGACTTGATTCCATCAGTTATCAGCAGAAGCAGATTCGAAATGCTGCTAAGGCTATGGCATTTTTCAGATAACAAGAACAGATGGAAGGTGATAGACTACACAAGATTTCCCCTTTAGTTGAAAAGCTGATAGTAAGTTTTCAAAAAATTTACATGCCACCAGAGACAGTGTGCATTGACGTATCATTGCTGCCATACAAAGGGAGACTGGCAATCAAACAGTATATCCCCAACAAGGCCAGCAAGTATGGGATCAAGTTATTCAAATTGTGTTGTGTACATGGCTGTACATGGAATTTGTGCATGTACTTTGGGAAGGAAAGGGATCCAAGTGGAGCAGTGCCTACAAAAATAGTGATGAAACTATCTGAAGGACTGCTTGATGCTGGTAGAACAATAGCTACTGATAACCGATAATCATTATTCCAGCTTACAACTTGCAAATTGTCTTTTGGATGGAAAAACTCATCTACTGGGGACACTGAGGAAAAACCAAATAGGATATCCGAAAGAAGTCATTTCTAAACAACTGAAAAAAGGAGAAGTTATTGCCAAAGAAAAGAGCAGGCATTGTAATTTTGAAGTGGCAAGATAAACGTGGCATACTCATGATTTCTGCAAAACACACAGATGACATGTTAGTTTTGGAAAAATATGGTACAGAAATTTTGAAACCAAAAATGATCTGAGAATACAACATAGGTAAATCATCTATTGACATTTCAGGCCAGATGTTAAAATATAACACGAGTTTGCGAAAGGCAGTAAAATGGTACCACAAACTTGCCGTAGATCTTCTTTTTGGAACTGCACTATTGAATGCGCAGATCATATATAACTTATGTGCTGCCAAAATATTGTCCAGCACGGCCTTCATGGAAGAAATAGCAAAGGAACTGTTGAAGATGCCCACTGAGACAGAACTATGTGAAACCACACCTCCTAAATCAAGGCGCCGATCCTTACAGTCACATAGGTTTGACAAGAAACCTGGTAAATTTGACAAAGTGCGCAAGTACTGCAAAGGATGCTATGCAAAGTGCTCCAAGTGAGAAACAACAAAAAACAAAGTAAAAAAGGTGGTAACATTCTGCAGAAATTGTGCAGATGAGCCACAATACTGTTTGAAATATTTCCATTCATACCATCGTAACTGAACATATGTTGACCCATGATAAAGCCTGTAGTTTTGTAACAAATACTGTTATAATGTTTTGTTACGAGGACAGTTTTTATACCTATTTATGTACTTTCGAAACTTGTATGTAATATTTTAAGCTATGTTGCAATTACATACTTGTATTATTACGCCTGTAATTTAAATGTTAGTCATTCAAAATTTCACTTGCTGTAAGAAATTTGTAAAACAATTCATAACATGGATGCCCCAAAATTTTTTCCAAATTAGACTATTTTACTGGAAGAATGGTTTATTGTATATAATACATGTTTTTTGGAATATTATTGTAATAATGTACCAGTATTGTTGTATGAATGTTGTAAATAATTTTACTAAAAAAAGAGGTTTATTGAATATTTTATACCCATGTTTAGTGCTGTTTATATAATGTATCTGTATTGTTGTATCACTGTTATAAATATTTAAATGGGGGGGGGGGGGGGAATTCGTAGGGGGAGTTTCAATATTACAACTGGTCTCCTTTCCCGGTGTCGAAACCAAACGATAAAGGGGAAAATAAAGGAAGTATAAGAAAATTAAATATAATAAGTATTAAATTGACGCAGTGTCCAGTGAGAGTGAAGTAGGAACGGAGCTACGTTGGAATGCTCTGGGCGCCACCCGGTTAAGCGTGTAGCCGGGAACACAAGGCTCAATGGGTTGTTGTCTGTTCGTGCCGGCGTGCCCCTCTCTCACCTGGCAAGTCGAAACAGCTGCGTATCAGGGAAAGCAGGGAGGACCTGGAGAAAACTACACCTTACATGGACACTTATGAGGTGGTCCACACCCCCATACCCTAGGGCCTTAAGCGAGCCAGTTCCAAATGGCAAAACAAAGTAGAACACTGGGCCGAATAGTTGCACACGCACGTTACGTTTCTCGCTGGACGAATCAGAGACCGAATTGCGGCACGTCTCTCTCGTTCCTTCCGTTGCGGCCGCTGCTTCCAGACTGCCTTCTTCATGCGCCGGTAGAGGGAGGGGGCGGCAAAGCCACGTGTCCTGCACTGGCAGATGGCCGGGATGGCAGGTGTCGCACGTCGGTGTCAAGTTCACACACACCCTGCCGCCGTCACTGATCCGCCACACACACTCAAGTACCGCACATCTGCCATTACCAACCAGCGCACACCTGCCACTGACACACTCTGCAAACACCTGCTGCAACCAGGCGCAACTCCACCTGGCCTGTGGCCTGGAACGACAACAAAATAAAATGTTTAAATGTTATTGTAGTAATGTGTAAGAATGATAACGTCAGGCCTCACCTAATGCCTGATGATCACCAGATTATTGTATAGTGAAAATGTTCAAAGTATTAAAAAGAGTTAATTTGTTAAAAATATAGAAATATTAGAGTGGATGTTAACAGGTACCACAAGTAAATAAATAAATAGTGTACCTAAAGGTTAGGTGTGAGTAACTGTATACAGTATATCCTCACCGACTGGATGTAAACATTGCCAGGGCTGCCAACTATGGCTAGCCAACCATCAAGTGTTATGTCAACAACACAAATAAATTTGTCTGTAGTATGACTACTATCACACACCAACTCACACGGGTGCATAAATCCTTCACCAAGAGGCTATAACTTCAATTGCCACTACAATGAGCTGAGCAACTCTTATAGGGGGACAAACTATCTTCTTCACTCTTGATTAAACTCTAAACACCATGGGCTCATCCACAAAAATAAAAGAGAATCTGGAATTAAAAGTCCATATCAATGATCCACATCGAAACATCAACATTGAACAAGAGGGGGGGGGGGATGAAATGTAAACAAAACAACAGCAACTCGCAAAAAGGGGTAAACAAAGCTAAATACAACCTTTAAACACTAAGAGACGTAGCTCAGAAAATAAATCAAATGAAAAATATTCATAGTAACAATAATTAAGAGGGGTACTGGAAATTGTTACAGTGATGGATCAGTGCGGCCATGTGTGTAGTGTCTCTTCGCATGTAAACATAACCTTAAAATCTATAGGTCCTACATAAACTACCTCTGTAGCGTTAAGAAAATAAATTATTCATAATAGAGTTATTGTACTTAACTATTCAAAACAATTACTACTATTGTTGACAGCAGAGACAAACTTCTTACTAAAACACGAGTTCCTTTTCAGACTACAGTTGTTTATTTACCTCAAAAACTTTAAAAGAGAACACACAATCAAACAGACTAAAAAATAATGAATTCCAAATAACAGGACGACGCAATTACTTCTTTATCATAATACTCGCACAACAACAACAACAACAACAACAACAAAAAAAATTATGAACTTGGCCTCACACTGCCTTAAACAAAAGTGCATTGAAACATTTCATGCTATAAAATCATCAGTACACGAACTTGAAATTACAGATTGAAATTTACTGGTTATCTCTCATTAAGACCAAGCAGAAGTAGAGCTCGTGAACCCGCCTTTAAGTTTCATAAAAAAAAATATCTGTCCTCCTGCTGGGGAACAACAGCACCACAACATTACAGTAAACTAGAAATCTCTCAGGTCACGAGATAAAAACATACAGGCCAGCCAAAACTACTGTGTCTCTATTACTTCACAATCAAAACATACTTCTCTATCATCTATACCAAACAACACAGAATCTTAAGTGTGACCATGGTATACTTAAGTTACAGTCAACGAAATAGCCAAACCGAAGACAAACAAAAAGTTAAACAAGAGACAGTTACTGAACAACAAGTTACAATTAATGCAATTAATCTTTAACGAAATTTTAAAAAATCATGTCATGCCTTCTGACAGAAAATTTTAAGGTTTGAGCCCGCAACATCTTGAGCCTGCCGCCTCTCCTTGCACAGCTACTCTGTACTGCAGTCTTCAACATGTTCGTCAACTAAGCTGTTTCAAGCGCAACTCTACCGCTCGTGTCACATCCTCCCGCTGTCAACGTCTACCTCTCACTACTTCTACATAAAAACTAGCCAAACGTCTTATTGACCAACTAACACCAACGTTAATACTCATCTCACATAAAAATCCATCCTTCCAGCCTCCTCCGGGCTGACCCTTGAACACCAAAACTCCACTACCTCTGTCAAACACGTCCGTCGCTCATGGCGTCCAACACGACAACTCCCTAACCGATCTATTACTTTGGGCATAAGCCCCGCCTATGCTACCTTTGTCCTCAAAGCTCATTCGCCTTTACTTTTTCCACCTCGAGTGCAGGATACATGCACCGTCTGTAGTCGGTCAGCACTCTGTACTTGGGAAAATCTTCCCCGTTCCCCGTGCTAAGCCCTAACTCGTCTTTCTCTCGTCCACACGACTCAGCACATCCCACAGCCGGGTAAGATACACTATCGTCTTCTAGCGTCAACGTGTCTCTACGGCTCCAAGCCAAGGAAACTAAACAGAAAACTCTACTTTAAAATTCTTGACTGTATTTTAAATTTAAATTCTGAAAGCTTGAAACAATACTCTCTTCTGCAGCACTCCCTCTGCCCGGGTTCTGACCTGCCGGGAGTAAATGTCTCGTTAATCCAAAATAAATGGCAGAAATCCCCCTTTTTGGAGCCCCTCACAGACCATAAAATAGGCGGGTGCGGGCCATCGGCAAATCCGCTCACTAATTAACACGCCTCTTTCATTTCTTTATCATCTATTTTGACTCATAACGGGGTTCATGCAAACAACAAACTTCTTCACAAAGTTCCCCAAACTTACGTGAATATACAGATACGTAAACATATATCGGGGAATAATTAAAACACTCTAATCATTGGATTATGGGCCTATATGCGTACGCACGCCCCTTTTAAGTGTATGAGCATTCTAAATCACACCTTTACAGTAACATTATAATCACACATTTTACACAGTAAAATAATTTGAATACTGTAATACAATTATCAAACTGACTACAAATTTTATGACATTCATAAGTTCCCCTTATTGCACTGTTCAAAATAACTGGGATCAAAGCTCTGTCCGATCCTGCCGCGAATCTCACTAAAATGCACTCCTTTCAGAAACTGTCCAGTTAATTGCTGCGTGTTATTTCAGTTAAATCTTTCGCCACTTCATTATTACAAGGAAGGAAATAGAGCACTAAGCGGGGTCATCGGCTTGTCCCAAGACGTCGTTAATTGGGACCCGTTACCTTCGCGACCATACTTTGACCAAGTCCTCGACCCAGGTTACCTCCAGCACACTCAGCGCACCCCGGGATTCGGAACCACTGCAAATAGGTGCCAGGAGAATCGCCCTCTCTATAATGGGAAGATCGCAAACAGACGGTGCTGGCTTCAACTCAGTCCTCGCGCCCAGGGAGTATTTCTCCGACCGCCCTCTACGCTCGGTCGCTTCTCCCAGACACGCCTCGCGCTGGCCACTCCCTCACTCGCCCCCCTCTTCCCCTCTCTACACGTCTCGAGTATGCATGCTCCGGAACTCCGCCACTATGTGGGTAAGGACGGGAGGAAGGAAAGGGGGGAGGGGTAAGCACTCCGGGTTGGAAGCAAGAGAGAGATATGTGAGCAGGAATTGAACACACTCAAAATGAGAAAACAAGCAAACTAAACATCTACTAAAAACCCAAATTAAAATCACTTAACAAAATTATATCAACCAAAGCAACCTATAAAAAAAACTAAAAGAAAGTGGCTCAAGCTGAATTTAATTTACTCATGTCCACAATTACTAAGTCAGATAAGGTGAATTGTCCAAACTAGTAACTCCCATGTAGCGCCCTACCAGGTTACGACAACCTCCTTTAGTGATTCAAATCAAGTGTGTTATAGAAGTGTGCAGTGTCATTGTCGGAAGTAATTTTACTAGCGTAATTTGTTAATAGGTATGGTATCGTACGTATGTTTTGTGACTTGAATATGCAAACAATAGACTGACTATGCAGTTGAAGGGGTGTTGAATGTTGTGTTGCAGGTGTTTGTTGGACCACAGACGTATATGGTGTGGGCTATAGACAACAAGAGAAATGTATACGTGAGGGAAGCAATTTTCCATGACTTCCAGCTTGGTATTGGCTGGGTTCTGGTTTCAGGCATTGAAGCTGTGGAACTGAGTATTAGGTACATTACTTTGCACACCCAGCTACATTATTTTGCTTGTTATGTTTGTACTTTGGTTAATTCTTCAAAAAAATTCTGTAGCCTACCAATTGATCAAGTAATGGTACCAGCACAACAGTTTATCTGGTTTTTCTGCGTGCAAACAAACATATGTTAGAATTTCTTGCAATTGCAACTTTTTGTATTTTGTCTTATTTTATTTTTTGGCTGGTTCGTAGAATGTCATAAAATTTCTGAAGTTGTTGGATCAGTGGTTGTAGACTCTGGGTTTTACTGTAACAGCACATTACTAGCGTATGTACAAAAAATAACATTGGGCGTAAGCAATGTAAACTGTAAGCAAACACACTTACTTGGCCGCTATCTGCTCTCACTACTTTCTAGTCTTTGTGTGTAGCAAGCTGCGCATTAATAAAGGTGATTGCCAAACTTGAGATCTTTTGTTTAGATAAGTCATGTGACTGGTGCAGTTTGGTACCAATAAATGAACGTTCTTTCCCATTTTCAGTTTTAAATGCACACTGCTTATAATGCAAGATAGTTATTACACAACAGCATTACTCTTAACTTGTATCAACAGTACGTACGGTATATCTGATTGAAAACTGCAAAATGAAAGTTGTATTAGAGAGGTAAAAGGAGGTAATAAAGCATATGTAGGAAAGGATAAGTGAAAGTGGCTGGAAAAGGTCGGGGGGGGGGAGTTTGTGACAACAAAATATCCAACAATGTAAAGTTCCCCTTGCTTGCTGCTATTTGTTTTCTCTCTCTCTCTCTCACACATACACTCATTCTCTCTCTCACTCACTCAAATGCTGTTCCTGTTCATTCCCACTTTCTAGCAGCCAGAGCCCAGCTGGTGTGGCACAGGCAGACTTGACTGCAAAACTGACTAATAGTTTCATATTGCTGTAATTTGCTGTTGCCACGTTAGCTTGCCTCCGCATTAGCAAGATGACACCCAGCAATGTTGACTGGAATACAAAAATTCTGTGTGAAATATTAGTTGCTAAAATTTCTCATCAGCAATTTTTGGTGTAGTCGTCTATACACAAAAAAATAAGGAGGTTAGTGTTTTGTGTCAGATAATTTTTTTCCATTTGGATAATGTCATGGAAATTATAGTTTAGAAAATATATACAATGAAGCTTTGTTACCATGATATGAACTATGCCAAGAGCATTACATATTGTAATTGCCAAATAATATTTTGAGATAGTAAAGTGGGGTTAAAATAAATGATTGCAAAATCTGCACAAACTAGTAATTGGTGCTTATATCTTACAGAGACCCTGAGTAAATGACACAGCACACTTATCTACCGTATAAACTATATTTTAATTTCTATCATGCCAGAGAGTTTCTCTAAGAAATTGCACGGGTCATGTTAAAGAGTTTAATTAACCAAGATATTACATAGCTGTGTCACAACATTCCATTGCATCTTTTGTTTATATTTTTTATTTGTAATTTTTTTTGTATAGTACATAGGCTTATTAATTTTAAAGCATTCAGAAGCATAAATTACATGAAATTATAAAATACAGTGTTTATTCTCAATCTAGAACACCTACAGTCCAGCCTGATTAGGATCCATTGCCAACCATACTGTAGCAGCTGCTATGATTGTTGATGTTTTTCTGTTTGGTTACGAAATGCAGCGCATAAGTACTGCAATTGATGCTTGGAACATGAGCGTCAAGACACTTTAAATAAGCACATACTAAGAGAAAGACACCAAAATTCTAAAGATAAGTAATGTGTTTTGAAATGGAGGACCAGTACTTAAACGCACCAAAGAAGTAAGGGAATAGTCTGTGCTGGAAACTGGTGAAGTTTTTGTGGCAGCTGGCATAACTGTTGAAACATTGGACAATGGTAAGATGCAGTGGATGGAAAAGCATGTATGTGGGGCTTGGGACTTGCAAACTGTACATACCCCTTCTAAGAGATAAGAAAAAGGCATAAAATACACAGCAGCTGAAAGGTCACGATATTGTCGTTGCTGATGAAAGAACTGACAAAAGCAACCATTTTTTTCTACATTTTATTCTTCTAGGAGTCTCTTGTGTCAGCTATTACTGCTTGCTGTTCTCAAGTGTATACAAAGAGGTAAATAGATGTAGTTTTGTGTGTAATAGATGATGCATGTTACACAGCAAAATCTGCTGAAACTCCCCAAGGAACATTTAGTGAATGTGTCTGTCAGAGAATTGAGTGGTTGGAGGTTGCCACTGCCAGTGCGACTATCATGGCCGTGATACTTGTACATGAGCATGAAGGGTTCTGTTGTATGGTTTTTAAATGTATCTAAGTTTTGCCGAAACATAGATAGTTTACTTAATAACTTGGACTTTCAATTAACACTCCTAAACGTGACGGTGCAGGTTGGACACACAAAATTAATATTGTAGGCCAGATACAGCAGAATAATTTGGAAGTCAAAATGCATTCCAATACACGCGAATGAGACGACATGCCTCCGTGGTTGACTTCCTACAGAACAAGCATGGGGCAGACATTGGTTTAGTGAAATTATTTCCGATGCTTGTTACACGATGGAATATTTGGTTTGTGTCTGTATCTTACTTGCCCATGCACTTTCATGAAAAAGTGAGGTTGAACAACTCAGTGATGACAGTGTTGGCATTAAGAGCCCTATTTAGCTGATGCGTGAACATTATTGTAGCATGTTAGGAGAAAGTGTTTTTAAGTAATACTACTGAACATGTGTTCGAAATCTCTATCTACGAAAAGAAAACACCTTTAAAACTATTGTTTTCAATTTTTGTTTTCTAGATATATTCTTTGAAATGTGGTTTCCGGGCACCTCACAATGGCTACAAACAACTTTCTGAGACTGCTGTCACGTAAAAAATACCTGCCAGAATCGTAAAAAAAAATAGACAACCACACGCTGGACTTAACTATACACTTTCTGTAAATAAAAAAGCATGGTCGTCATTTAATGTCTTGTAGAAAAAGCCAACTGCCGCACTTCTCACCGTTTTCGCACCTCACGCATAAAGGCAATACCATTGACGCCTGCCTGTTTCAGTGCCTCAAACGCTGCATCTAGCGCCTGCTGAGTGGCTCTGAAATACATAAAAACTTTATCAAAAGAGAAAGTACTGAAGCACAATGCCTATTTGTGGCTGAGAACTGTGCTAACTTTGTGGACTTGATGGCCTGGTTAGAGGGCAGCTCATATCCTAGTTCTCATTATCTGTCATCCAGACAGTAAGTTAATTACAATTTGTAATTGAACTGACCTAACGAACTCTGCCAGAATCAGTTGACTACATTTTGTGAACAATGAAAACTGTTCATTCTAAAAAACTGAAAGAGCAGATCAAGCATAGAATGAATTTAAGACTTCTGAAACTAAATGACATGATCTTTCATGATCCTTCTCGAGTTACTTAGTATTGCAGCATTTTTTGACCCATAGAACATGGGAAACATAAATGTGAATGAGAAAGTCATCTTACAGCATGTGCAGGACCTACCTATCATCATGTAGTTGTGAAAGCTTTCTCTAGCAGAAGGCTATGTAGCCCTGATAAAAAAAAAATTAATAATATCAAACAAATTGATATTTTGTGTTACATGAAGGGGATAATGGATTGTTGTAATTCTGCTTTCCAAATTCTTAATGTTGATTCTTGAACATTCAACATGGAGTTATACATATATCTGTATGAAACCTTGAGCTGTCTGAAACCATCCGACATGAAGCAGCTGTAGGAAGTCATTGTACTTATGATTTGTCTAGCCATTAAATATGTGAAATGGAAACAGAAAAGTGATGCTCAATTTAATCTATATCTATGGCCGTCAGTATGCTGAATGACAACACATTCATTAAGTTTTTGTGTTACTCAGGTATTTTATGTATACAAGAAGCAGAATTTTTGTTGAGATGACGAATTTTAACATTTTGTATAGATTTAATTGGGTTTGTGTTATGTTCATGAAGTTGTGTTGTTACACTAAATATCCTACTTGAGATAAGTAAGTCACTTGGAGAGTAGCAATTCCTTATTTATTTTTATCCACTTAGTCTTGTTGCTTCAGAGGTTAATAACTAAATCTCAAATCCACCAAAACAACTTGATTCCTAAAAAATATTAATAAATTTACTATAGTGTTGGGTTGATTCTTAAACTATACCAATTCAGATTCCGATTCTTTAGTAATGTTAAATTGTTTTAAAAACTCAATTTATTTTTGTATCCTCATAGTGTGACGTGCACTGACACGTACCCCATACCACGTTTCTTATCATATAGCAATTTCAAAAAAAAATTTTGTTTCTTAATTAATATTTTTTTTGTTTGTAACAATTTAATTATGCCAGGTTAATCATGTGTAAGGATGTATATGGCAGGATACAACGTATTAATTGGGGATGCTGATAGAGATATGAACATTAAAATTTTGTTCAAAATTTATATTTAACTGCTAAGACAAGATAAAAGTAGTAAATTTTAATGACCAATTTTATTTTATTTATATCGTGTTTGGACTCTTTTTAAAGAGGATTTCAATTTTGAACAACTTTTGTAAGTAAATTTTCTTGTATTTTGCTTCATTTGAATTTTGAAAATTTCAGGTAGGCTCTGAACTCGCCTCATCTGGAATGTTATTCATCTGGCAGGCAGGACAGAGTTCAGATACTTGCAGGCACGTACAGAGACGTGCCAGTAAGAAGTTCGGTCAGCAGGTCATTAGTCTATCTTCTTGGGTTGTAGTGCCGTGCGCAACAGAACACTGAAAAGGTGGTGCTCTGCGGACTATTTGATATTTTGATGATGCAGCAGGTCCCCAATTAAAGAAACTAATGAATGTTTTATGGTTATTGTTGGGTAAAATGCTGTTTAAAATTGCCAGTATTATGTTAAAATAAATTTTTATTATTAAATGTCTGTTGGCCATTATTTAAAAGAAGTTGGATCCTGGTGTATCACTTCGCAGTGTGGCTTCAACAACGTACATTCACCACAGGACAGGGGAGTTGGGGGAAGTCTTGTGGTGTCGTCAGTCGGGAACAACGGACGTGTTGAGTTGACCTGTAGTTCTATGTAAGGCAGTCTTGAAAAGATGGCTGGGCAGGGCGAAAGGCACGATTATGAAGTGGGGCTGCGCAGGGAAACAAAAGGGACACTGGCGCAACTAGAGACTGTTCTTGTTGGCACATTGTTTTCTTCATTGGTATATACATACAAGTATTCGCGGAGAAGTATTGTAACCTGTGTAGTAAGGCAGAAAAGAGCAACTAGTATCTTGTGAAAGCTTCGCCTCTACAGTATTCGTTATGTAGTCAGATCACTTGTGTGTTGAGATGAATATTGTGCTTTTAGTAGAGTAGCGGTTCAGAAAAAAGTTCAATTCCAGTATGCAAGCTACCATACTCGTGTATTTTTGCAACAAGTTACAGGGAAAAAAATTTTAGTGCCTCGCTAGTATGTTAAAAAACATGGGAGGATGAGCCGAACGAGTGGTGAAACAGCATGAGTAGAGATGGTGAAATTTCGCGAATTCAATAACTTTCATATTAGAATCAAATACCCTATTCATACTCAAGCCCTGTATATTCGTTTATTCTCTGCAGTTCCACTGAATAGCAGCTAATGGACAAATGGTCGGGGCTTGAGTATGCGTAGGATATTTGATTCTAACATGCAGGTCATTGAATTCGCGAAATTTCACTATCTCTGAGCATGAGGGATGCTGTGATGAAGGAGTCAAGGAAGGAGGGGAGGAGAAAGGAAACATTCATACTGGTTAAGAGTGTGAAGGCAGAGAGGATGGGCCAAGGTTGCTTGCTGTCTGCCCCTCACGGGTGTGTGCCTTGCTCTGCTGTGCCAGCCACTTCCAGCATGTCCCCTCTCCACCCCCAAGCCATTGAGACACCCCAAACCCCTAAGATAACATGCAGTGACAGCAGCAAGCTTGCCTTTTTTATCTCTCCTGGTGTGTTTGAGGGGGTGGGGGAAGAAAAAAATTAATGATGCTCGTTTTTCTTCCTTCCTTTCCCACGAAAAGATAGTTTGTCACCCCCTTTCCAATCTTGAGAACGGACCACCCGGCCTTTTTTTCTCTGCTTCCTACTCTTGACACCAGTCAATTTACAGCTTTAACTTCGGCTTCTCACCCCTCCTTCCTTTTCCCTGTGCCTCTCAACCGACCTCTAACCTTTCCTTCACGTATTTTTTTTCTATTTTCCGTGTATAGTACGCACCCCTTAATTTTTATCAGTTGTTTTGGAATAAAAGTGTGTGCTATACACTAGTAAATACGGTATTTTGTGGCAAACTTGAGATAGTGTGTAGCCAAAAGGTTTGGTAAAATATATATATTTTTGTTTGTTAATGAAGAAAACATAAGTTCATTGTTTTTGTTTGTTTTGATGCCAGTAGTCTAGTGCCGGAGAATTGTAAAAAATCTGTATCTTGCAACAAGTCATGTTATAAGCAAATGCCATACTGTGAAAATATAAAGAACTGCAGATCAGCAAGTATTCAATATTAGTATTAGCGAAAATTTCCCGTTTCACTCAAATGATTTCCTGGAAATATCGTCCACTCTGTTAAAGTTGCAGTTTGATTTAACTAAACGATCTAGTAATCTCACCTCTGAGCATTCGGGCAAGTACAACTTGGACACTTAGCCTCCAACACCATCTCAACAAACGTGACCTTCCGTCATTCAGCTATAGGGGCAGTAGCTGAGACGGCAGCAGAGTCGCGTTAAATTGTGGCTACTCAAAACAGTGACAGTGCCATTTGTCTGCTTGGTCAACAAAGAGAGAGAGAGAATAGGTAAGAACACACATTCATCTCACACCACCTACCACCCAGATCCCCCCCTCCCTCCCTCCACAGTAGTCACTTTGAAACAAATTACGTCATGACAGCTAACCAGTAAATCAAAAATATTAACCTCATACGACATGCGTAACAACACAACTCAGCTTAAGTTTTAGGAAATATTAACTCCAGAAGTATGAGTACATACCCCAACTTTCCAAAATACGTAATCACTTTGTTTAAATGTAAAACCAAGATGGCAGCAGTTGTTTCAATGAAATTTCATGTAGTAGAGTGACAAATCCAAGATGGTGGCACATGTTTGAATACAGTTATTTAATACTTAACTTAATGCAACATAATTGTGTACACAAATATCATGATGGTTATTGCAGAAAAGGTTTTTATTTACGGTTAATGTTCATTGTTTACTACCAGGGGTATTAAGAATTTAATTTTTTGGGCTGTGTTGACAGTTAAAAACCACTTATAATATGTACACAAATCATTTGTGTAATTCAGTACAGTAGAACCTCGACTATACAAATATTATAATTTACAAGTCAGCAATTTTATGAGGTTATTCTCAGGAACTGAAAGGACTACCACCCATTTTATTTAAGTCTGCAGTTTTAAGAGGTCATTCTCAGGTACTGTAAGGTAATAAAATCGGGGTTCTACTATACCTGTGAAATTTAAAATATGCTCTGTGTCCCCCCCCCCCCCTTCTTTTTCTTTTATAATCAACCATTTTGATTCCAAAACTATGGATTCAATTTCAATTCCAGTGGATTCAAACGGAAAGATCAATTTTGGAATCTGAACTGACCCATCACTAATTGACTGAATTCAAGCTATAGTAACCACAACTTTGTCACGTAAGTGCTAGTTTTAAACTTGACTTAAAGAACTGTGTTTCTTATCCCTATATACCGTATTTACCCATGTCTCACTAATACCCATGTTAGACCCACACCCCCCATTTAAAAAAAACTTACTTAATTTTTTCACTATACAGTTTCAATTTAATTGCTTTTTGTTTAAAAACTTATTTAAATAACATTTTTAAGTTACTTTAATTAAATATGTTGCTGACGTCTTAAGAATTAAATTATGCCCTAAAAGTAAAAACAGTGTTCAGCACCATTTGACATGTTCGGAGCGGCAATGATAAAAGCTTGAGGCTGGCGAGCGTGCTGCTACTGCGTGGCACGCGAATGCTTTGCAGCGGCAGCTGCATGTACTGTAGTACTTTCTGACAGAGCAATGAATCACTATTTCTGTCTTGATTCTCTGTGCCGCCACACGCCTTTCTGCGAGTGCCTAGATGCTCTCTTATCGGACTGGGCAAGTTATACAAAGTATCTAGGTGCACGCTGGCTTGGCGCTGCTCAGTGCGGTCCGGCACGCTGCAAGCTCGGCATGTTTTAGTGGGCCAGCAGCCGCCGATGCACTGCCGTTTTCTTAACTGATGTTAATGCTGGAGTTGCGTAGTTAAAGATTTCACACTTATTTTTCCGTTATTATGAATCATTCCAGATGTCTGTAATGTACGATAAATCCAACTTTGCGAGGCCCTATTCGTCCAAAAACTTTGTTTTTTGCGAATTACCCCCTCCCCGAATCTTCAATCTTTTTGAGAAAAAATTTTCGGGTGATACATGGGCAAATACGGTATGTTTTACATCTGCCATTAGAAAGTTTTAAAAAAATTGCAGTGTACTGTAACAATAGTACTTCATGTATGCACATAGGCATGTGAACATTTGTGCAGTAGTCTGTTATGGTGTAAAACGAGAATGCAATTTATAAGTTCAGACGTATAATCACATGATGGTTCTTTCAGTGGGTCCGCCGTGTGGGCCCTGTCACCAGCTGGAGGTGTGTATTGCCGTTACGGAATATCTCAAAGTAACTTCATTGGGGATTACTGGAAGAAAATCCCTGGGTCCCTGATTGCTATCACAGGTAAATGTTACTGATTTTATTAGGGGAAAACAATGATAAGGAATCTGTCGTGACTTGACTTACAATTTTGTGTTGCTGAGTCGACAGTTTAGCAGACGCAATGTAAAAAAAATGAATTCCTGGTTAATTCTCATTTTCTGCTTTATAGCGTTGGTTATGAAGGAAAACTTCACCAATCGCACTTGAAACAGATAAAAATGGCTGTCATTACTATACAGTATTTCTTTCTTCTATCCTGTTACTACTGGAAACTAAACTACTGGTAATTTAAGTACCATTCAGTAACTCTGTACTTTTGAGAATGGAATCACTTTTCTCGCTGTTGCTTGGTGATGCTGGCCATCTTTACTACATTTCTTTGTCCGATTCTTCCAAGGTGTACGGATTAGAGGGGTACAAGGTTGGCACGGTGATGAGTGTCCTGTTGGAGGAATGCTTAAAGGCTCTTCGAACATGGTGGTGGGAGTAATGTTGTAGTATGACGAGCTTGTACACCTTGTCCCATAATTTGTTTGGATAGGAGTGAGCCTGTAGTCATTAGGTCTCGGTGTCATCGACCAGGGCTGTGCTTACCGGTATTTAATTTGTGCTGTCTAAAATTGTTCTTGCTTTTATTGTGCCATGGTAGGCACATCTGTTTATGCATTCGCTGTAACTTGTGGCTATGAAACGCAAGTTGTACTTACGTACGGTATAAAGCAAGAGTGATGTCATACTATTAAAGTCATTGACTTGGGCTTGAGACCCAAGAATTTACTTCATGAGGCGTGCTGCATGCCATAGAGATAAAAAGACATGTCTGGTTGTGTTGGTGATTAATTATCCTTCTTTTAAGCTAGTTGAATTCTTTCGCTTAAGTCCTTCTTGCATCAGGGCTTAAGTATAAGCCTATACAAAGTAAAAGTTAGTTAAGAATTTTTTCTTACGTTACCAAGTATTGTACCTTTTATAATGTTTAATATAAAAGGGGCCGCAGTGGCCGAATGGTAAGACTAAGGCGATCCGGGTTCAATTCCCGGTGGGGTCGGTCCCCAGATTTTTGCATGTGTGAATTGTACTGGATGGTACCACTGGTTGGTGGGTTTTCTCTGGATCTCTCGTCGTTTCCCCCGTCTCTTCTTTCCGGCACTGCTCCATACTCGCCTCATGTCTTCCTTCACAAGTGCTTAAGACCTCGATGTTGAGAGCTGACCAAAATCTCTCACTCAATCACTTTAATATAAACATAAGAATACCACACCTTATATTGTTGCCTCTAGGTTAGGTTTATTGGTTAGCTATGGCTTGTCCTATGTAACCATCTGCATGAACGTAAAACTGAAGGGGGAGGGGGGTGTAAGAAGGAAGCTTCATATAATTATCCTCCTCGCATCCAGCAAGATTGGACCGCTATGTAACAGAGGGACGAGATTCACATAGCAGGGACTAGGCCTAATCACTCACCTAGAACAAAGTTTCCAAGAATTTATGCTTCTTGCCAAGTACGTGACAGGTGGATGCACACATCTAATAACTTCTGGACCGGGCCACCCATGCGTCGTAGCGGAGTTTTTAGAGGGCTAATTATGGACGTGACTATGGCACACAACCATAATATCTTTCCGAGGTTGGTCGCATCCTTGAGTGTAGACTTCTCGCAGGTCTTTGGTACTCTAGGCATAAGGTCTGAGAGGGACTGCTGGTAAAATAATTCTTTAGAAGTCAGTTTTAACAAGGTTGAATTATGTGCATCTCGATATGACAGCTCTATTTTTGGGTTCCTCAATGCTAACAGTGTCATCACTAGAAGATGAATGGATTTTCAGGATATTGTCAATTTTTAATATAAGTAAATAATCACAAAGTTTATCGCAATACATTGACTCAGTATGATACACTTGTTATATACACTGTAAACACAAGTCGCTTGAATATGAAATTTGTTAATTAAACTACAGATTTCCACTAATAATTCACCAACTGTGTTCACTTTTAACATGGGGCACTAAAGGCACACACACATTTTTAAAAGAGGTAAGAAAGAGTAACATGGGTAACACTGATTAACACTAGTAATTAGTTGCATAAAATCATTTTTTTTCTAGAGATACCACACTTATCTGCAGACTAATTGCTGTTACTTGATTTTTCTGCAGAGAAAAAGTCAATTTGAATTACTTTTATAAGTATGAAAATGTATTTCTTTATTAAAGAAAATCAGCAACTGTGCAGCAAAATTCTGATTTACATATTGCCAGACTTATGTGAGTCAAAGTCAATACGGTATTGTATTAGAATGTTCATCAACTATAATAATAGGCCTATAATTCAAGCGAATATAAAATTTGTTCAGCAGGCAAGAAATGTTTTGTTGCTTACCAAGAAGTAATTATTTCCAAAGTGCAAACAATGAAAAATTGTTTTAGTTCACAAAAAAATGTTTGGAATGTATTTATACTGTACTATTAGCAAAGTACCGTACTAAAGACATTGCAGATATATTTTTATGTAAAGTGCTTTTAATTATGCATTATAAGTAAACTACAAAAATATCAATTTATACATTCATGTTGAAAATATGTGGATAAACCAACCATACAATGCAATTGACATGCCTGGTTTCAATTCTGCTTTGTTACACAAGTATTACCTTACAGCTTCTTGCCCAGCTTATCAAATGCCTCCAGCAGAATATGAACCTAGGCACAATAATTACCATTCATTATTACTTACAGTAGAGAAATACTGTTATTTCGTTCCTTGTATTTATATACCCCACATGAATTTCCAACCAGCAGACATGTTTAGAAAATATAATAGTAAAAAAATAAGTTTTTGATACAGTTATATAATTAAATGTGTACTTGGGGTTGTATGGACCACTATTACAGTTTGTGTTATTTTTTGTAGTATAAATAAGTATTAAAGAAGTAAAACATGAGTGGTGTAATGATTTAAAAGTCCTGTTTATAAAAAACAACATTAAGGCTATTGTACCTTTAAGAGCTTTCTTGCTCAACAAATGTTTGCATTCCTAAGAAAATTAATTATGAAAACCCTTCTGGAAAGGAAAAATTCACAGAGTATGATTTAATAAAAAAAAAGGCACACAATTTGTTTCCTTTATTTTGAGGGGGGGGGGGAATTAAAAAAAATAGAGTATGTTGTAAAGCACAACATTGCATTATTTTAACACTGATCAGTACACATTTGCACTCAATTGTCTGATTAACAAGTAGTTTTGCAGTGTACAAGTTAGTGTGTAAGACAATTAGTAGTAAATTAAACAAGAACGAATAATTAGCTACAGTTGTTTTACCTTCAAAATTGTAGAGATATTTTGATATTTTCTGTCATCTCTAAATTATGTACTGTACTTCTATGTTTTCTACAAAAAGGAGTTATCAACTGTCATTGAAAGAAACCAGTCAAACCACAATACTTTAACTGTTCACACTACATACACAGTCAAGCCACATTTCTGGTATTTATACAATTATTGTAACATGGTAAGACTACACCAAACTTCAATACAGTACTTAGAGGTAGTAGAACGCCTAGTCACTTTCGAGGCCGAATCTCACAGACACAATTGTGCAATAACGAAATGGCTGTGAATCTAGGGTAAGCATTCAATCTCACACCAAGGCACATTTTCTAACTCCATCACAACACAATCCAAAAGGTAATGCAAAAGGTAACGTCACTACTCACAGAGGGACATGGTATTATAGTCACTAACGAATACTTAAAGTAAACTCAAGCTAAATTCAATCAAAAGGGGTGTTTATTAATGATAAATTACACTCTGTTACCGAATACAGAAAATGGCAATCCAGATTGCTTAGCATTGACCAAATTTGTTTAACAAAGCAAAAATACGTAGTACAATACAAAGTTTAATGGGGGCATCGATCCCCTCGCGGCCGAAATGGCACCATATATAGGAAACAAGACAGAAACTAAGTGAACAAACTAAACCCGAAAGCAAGGAAGAAAAGAATCAAACAAAAGGCTCATCAGAATAAAAACAAGTAGGTACGGGTGCCGCATCGGCCACGAGAAGATCTGCAGTACATAGCTGGACGGCGAGCGGAGGCAGAGTACCTCGAGGCAACCAGGTACGGGACGGCTTGGAAGCCAAGAGGAAGGGAAGATATGAAGATGGTCGAGGCCGCTCAAAGCTTGACAAACGTATGACGGCGAGAGAGATGGGGGAGATAACGAGTTAATTGGCGGGGCTCATAAGCGCACAATTCACAGTCTTTAAATCTTCTTTACAGTAGCATATATTATACCAGCATCATCTATCATCTTATATCACCAAGTCCATGGAAAACAAAACAAGGGTGAGCTAGCCCAGCTCACTTTAAACCTCTTATAATTTTGAATTATATTACAGTATTTATTTGTTGATGTCATTTTTTACTGTACTCACTAGCATATAATGTTCTGAAAAAAGCATGTATATATCCTTCAGTGATAGTTACAACTGTTTGTGATGTTAATAATATTATTTGTATACTAGTAGTTGATACAGTTCTTATCATATTTCCAAACAATTAAAATTAAACGACCAGCAATTATACTTGCTGTTAATATCATACTGCGAGTGTTCATGGTAGAATAATATTTGTAATTTTTTCAGTATTTACTGTGAACGGTATTAAAACTTCAAGGGTTCCTGTAGATTTGAATGTGGTTTTTCTCTAAGACGCAGGCAAACACTAAGAAGGTATTTTTTTAAATTTGACTTTAAAAAATTGAAAATGGGTGAAATTTGTTTTCAGTGAATCTTTTATATAGCTTGAATCCAATGGACTAACATTGTGGTTTTCTGTTCAATTACACACTTACGGCGTACCTATATTAAAAAGTTTCAGAATTTTTCAAATGTCAACAAGGTTGTGAAAGTGTTTTCGATAATTTCTGTATATTTAAAGCACTCTTCAAGGTGAAAAGTATGGAAGTAATGATTATGTTAATACCCTAAAAGTAATTTCTTTATTTTTTTAAATTTGTCTTTAAAGTGTTAACGTGTAGAAAAGTGTTCATGAGTCATCTAAGTAGGTTGAACCCACTAATTTATCATTGTTAATTGTCACTTCAATTGAATATTTATACAAATGGCTAAGACACACTTACTACAGTTAGAGTAACAACTCAATCAAGATTGAACTAAGAGTAGACTGAAAAATCTCAATTCAAATTTTAATTTAAACGCATTCCTACTGGACTGAAGTAAGAGTGGAGTGAGTAATCCAGTCCAGTCGGCGAGGTGGACTGGAGTGTAGAATCCAGATTGAAACATTTACTTTAAACACCCATTGGACTGAACTGAATGAAAATGAAGCAGACACGATGTTGAATTGCTTCCTTGGTTATGTTTAAGAGGTTAGAATTGTCCTGGGCTAAGTAAGTATAACTCTTTTATGATAACAAAAATAATGGGAGGTGGAAAATAAATAAAAATATATAATCTGACAAATTCAAACAAAATACCCAACAAATTTTGACCTTTTGCTTTTTCAACAGTCATTTGTCCTGTAGTTCAATGTTTTGTTGAGTGATGTCTCTAGACATGGATTCAGTCCATGTATACATGTCATCTGGATCGAAAATTTTACCATATACATATTTCAGTCCACTTTCACTTAAGGTTCGCTCCATGTTGAATCCAGTCCAAGTTCAGTCCAGTCCGGAATTTTACTATAATAGCACTAAATTTCAAGATTTTTGGAAATTGGATCCTTCAGGGGGGAGGGGGGGAAGGTGTGAAAAGTATTTGCAGTTATTCCTCGGTGTCTGTCAAGCCAGTAACCATAGAAGTGCTTTGCTTCAGGATGAAGCTTGTGTAGTTACCCAACATTTAATTTCGGGGTTTTTTCCAATTTTACGCTAAAGAGAAATAAGGGTGATATGTAGTTTTGATTAACTACCAATATATATTGAACCAGTTGAACCTAAAGCTATTGACATAATTTTTGCTTAAGAATGACGTGATGTAAATATGTACTGTAGTTAAAAAAAAAAGTACAGGAGTTTTGAAATTTGGCACAGAAAGGGTGAAAAGTGATGAAATAGGGGTGAGATGTGTTTTAGTTGAATTGTTGATATACCACAGACTTGACCGGCTATCACAGTGTGTGTGTTTTTTTTATACCCATAATGTGGTTTTAGGGATAAAATAATTTTTCACTGAATTATCTGTATGTAGCTTGAACGTTCACAGGTATTTTCACAATATTTACTTCATTGGGATGTGTAAATAAGTTGTTTCAAGATGGTTGAAAGCTCGACAGTTACAGGATAGAAGGGATATGAAACACTGTTTTGATTAACCTTCAATATATCTTTTAGACCCCATTTAGTTTTTTTTTTTTCTTTGTCAGAATGAAATCCTAAATGTCTGTCAATTCTGTGCAAGTAATTTGAAGTGATATTATGCTTTATAGTTATAGAAACGTAAATAAAAAAATTGAGTCCAAAATTTTTTGAATTTCATTTCTTAAGAGGATGAAATGACATGATTTATATATATGTATATATACACACACGCGCACACACCGTATTTGCCGGCATAAAGGACTACCCCGCACATAAGACGAGTCATGGTTTTTAAGGTTCAAAATCTTGAAAAAATGTAAATTATAACGTTTGAAGTTTCCGGCTGAATTTTTTTTTCCTCTACCAGAAACATTTAGTTGAAATAGTTTTAATGCATTTATTACCGATATATAAACATCATACGGGACACATAAACGAATAACATTGGCTACTACTGCTCTCCGGGCACCCGAGAGTCAAGGAAATGCACGGCAGCGGTAACACGTGGCCAGCAACATCATCAGTTGCCGGCAGCAGTGCGCGACTTGGCAAAGTAGGACTGAGGCATGCTGTGCACTACATGGCAACGCCGAACTTCAGCAGTTGCTTGCAAGGTCATCACATTCTTGTGCGCTGTTGTTGCTTGTTAGCCAAGCTAGACACACAAATGTGTAGTATGGTACCTATATCCTTGTTTTCTCTGCCCGAGAGTTTCGTGCTGGGGAGACAAAGATCTAGGGACGCGTTACCTAGATCTTCTTTTTCTCCTCCCAAGAGTAATGTATTGGCAACATAAAGGATCTATGCACGCAGTACCTAGATCCTCGTTTTCTCCGCCCAAGAGTTGTGTGCTGGTGAGACAAAGGATCTAGTCACGCGCTCCTGTTGTATTTAGTATAGCCAAGCGGCGCACACTTCACAGCAAGGCAAAAGTATAACGCTCATCAAAAATTTGTTTCGTAAATTTTATTAAAAAGAAAAAACAGGGCTCTTGTTTTAATTTGTCACGGTGAATGCAAACCTTGTAACCTCATACAACTCTACAGCTTACAGCCTAACTTTGAAACAATTTTTAGGTTACCAAAAATTTCCACACCTTCATATAAGACGAGTAGCAATTTTTGAAGGCCAAAAATACGTAAAAATCTTTCTCTTTTATGCTGGCAAATACGGTATATATAATATGTCTTAAAACCAAATAAATATTCTGATCCTTCATGCTTCGAAAGCCTGCTGACTCTGCTTTCATTATTGTTGTGGATGGAATGTATTGGTTATGTTGGTATCTGGTATCTGACATCACCATATCAACCATGGATGGAGGTGATGACGAGTGCTGCAGTCAGTCTCAGCATGGATCGGGAACAGCACACAAGTTCTGTGTACATGTGTACCTGCCAACATAATATTGGCGACTAGTAATAATCAACCAGCGTATGTGAAATGATTCGTTGTGAGTAGCGAGTCAGATTATAAAATTTTACAGCAGCAGCCTATATCCAGTATGATCACTCTATCCCAGAGACATGGAGGAAAAATTTTGAGAGATTTTAGTTCTGGCTTGATTCAAAAGGTAAAATTATGGACTATCAAAAATGTGGTCTGTTAGTTGAAATGTTGGATGATTACGTGGTGCGGGATATGATGGATTGAATTCTGCCAAAAATGCTTCATGATTGCAAGCACAAACAGCTTGTTGCTGTTTTGAAAACGAATATTACACCTGCAGTCAACCGTAGTATGTTGCAACAAATTTGTAAACAGGCAGCAACTTCCAGGTGAGAATGCAGTTATGTACATACATGTCTGTATTGAAATGTTTGACTGCTGTCTGTTGTTTTGACGGTACAGTATGTCACCTACAATTGTTTTATATCAGTTTGTATGTGGTTTGCTAAATGCAGAAGTACAGGCTAAATTATTTTCTGAGAAAGATATAATGGCTGCAAAGGCTTTAGAAATTGTACCGCTGGTTGAATGTTTAGAAGCTAATGTTTTGGAGGTTAGAAATTTGGGTGTGCGTAAACTAAAAGTTACTAGTCACAGTTGGCAGTTCTTTAGTACCGGACATAATAAGGTTATGTGTTTTAGATGTGCTGAGGTAGAGATGCAGCCAAGCAGTGTAATATTTCTAAAGATTAGACGAAGTGCCTGAAGTGTGGCACAGTTACCAATAGGCCTAGAGTATTTCCAGTCAGGAAATGGTGATAATGCTCACTTTGTAGATAGTTCTAGGTCTACAGAAAAAAAAAGGAAACCGCTGAAGTAAATCCTGTTACGGAAGTTGGCCCTGTGTTAGTCATAATTCCAGTTTTGTCTTGATTCAAGACGAAAATTTGTTTTTATTATCTGATCAAATAACAGTTCGGCATAAAAAGCCATATTCAATACAGATGGAGATTAACAATGTGCCTATGCAGTTTGAAATTGACAATGTTGATGCATGAGTAACATTATTGCAAAACCCGAATCCATTGAAACTCCCTAATGGCACTCTCCAAGTGACGGTTTTGCAAAAAAAAAAAAAAAAATTGTTATTGATGACATTGTCGTCACCGGTTACACTCTGGTTGAATCAGTTTTCACAACAAATATACTACTTATGCCATCTGATCTGATTATCCTTTCACTTTAAAAAGAAACTATAACTCCCCTTACGGCCTGCTTTCCTGTGACTATAGATAAGTTCGAGAAGCACTGAACGTGGCCTGCTCCAGAGAAAACTCAGCTAGCATCTTGGTTATCATAACACTTGATGACCTGACCACTTATCTGTTATACAAAGAGATTCTTGTTAAAGTTAGTACTGTACTGTGTTAACTACTATATGTAATATGTGTGGGCAAAGCTGCTGGTGGACTGCTAGTACCTTTATATTGCTGATTATGATTATTATAAGTACAATAGAACCCTGTTAAGACGTTTGTGGTGGGACAGAAAAAATAGTGCTCACTAACTAGGAAAACTTATTAAAGAGGTTAAGTTAAACATGTGTTAATGACAAGGGGCAAAATTATTCAACTTATTAAGCAGGAAATTTAATGGGAAATTTCTTAAAAGTGTTTCACTCCAATTAAATAAAAATTATTGTGGTTTCTATTTTTATATTTAACTTCTTTATATACTATTATTAATTGTTTATTTCAAATTACAGTATTGAATTTTTTTGTTTACAATGTTGAATATGATATTAGGCACTTTAATTATGTTGTTCAATGTAATGTGTAATATTCATATTTGTAGTGTGTGAAATTTAATAAATAATATAAAAAAATTAGTTTACAGCAAACAGAAAACTTGTAGAAGAATAAGGGACATCATTTTGACATGTTTTAGAGGGCAATGCGAATGGAAATAGATGTCACTAAAGTTGATGTAGAGTAATGAGATTCTGGTATGCCATTAAAGAAAGATAGGCCCTACAGTTAGATATCCCCGTTTTCAAAATTTTGCTGACTTTCTTAGTAATATGCAAATTTAAATACTAAAAAGGGCTATATTTGAGCAATTTTGAATACTTACAGAAAATAAAGTAATCAAGGAAAGAAAAATAAAGAACTAGTAGAGGTACCTATTGCCTTAATTCGTAGCCTATAGTTTATGGATAGAATAATTTTTCTCCTTACATGATTAGTGTAAACTACTAAAGTACCCCACATTTCCCTTTTGTCTGCACAATATTGGTCTAGTGTATAGTTCTACATTTGGAAATTCCTGCAACTGTTCAACCCCCTTAACTTATAATTATAGTAAGAAACTAAAAGTCAGTTAAGGCAACATTGTCCTTGTTAAATGGTTGACTTGTTGTCGTGGTTAGTACTGTATTGTGTACATTCAAAAGAATATAGTAAATTGAAAAGTGTTGGTAGGAGTGTTATAAATGATGTGAACGTTTGTGGTGATTGTAGCATCAATGAACGACAGTTTGTGGGGGCTGGACAAGAATCACAGCCTGTTGAAACACCAACAATCCACTATAAGGCTGCTGGCTCCAGGTACGCAACCTATCGTTGGAGATGCTCACCCCGCTGCTGACGACGACTGGGAGGTAGTTTTGTGACCAATCTGTTCCAGCCACCCTCGTCGTGGCAGCATCTGAAACAAGTGCTACAACGCAGGGAAGGCTGTTGTATCATTCGTTAATGGTGCTAGTAGATCTGTAGTCCCTGCAAAGTGGTTCTAACAGAACAGTATTGTGTTTTATTTTAACTGTGTATTTAAATGTTTGTGTTGTGTCATTGTGAAGGTCTTTGATTTTTTACTTCTGTGTTAATGTTATATGTATGAATACCAAAATTTAATGTACGGTATAGGTTTTTCGGGATAAAGTGAGCACTCAAAAAAGCCCTGCTGAAGTTCTGTTTTCAGCCATTTCGTATCTTTCCGCACGTAACAGCTAACAAAGGGAAATTTCTAACTTCTCTGAACACCTCACTTGTGCGCGTCTGAGATATATTGTACAGTCAGTACAAATCCGTAAAGTTTGTTAAAAAAAAGTTTTATTTATTAAATAAAATAAAATACACTGAACTATATTGCGTAATTTCGCTGCCAACCATACAAACAGTAAAGCAACTAGAGTTAATGTTGAATTGTACGGCAGCAGTGGCTAGTGATGTTTTTCAAAGGTTAAATTTTTAGTGCTCATTTTATCGTGAATGACCTGTAACCGTGTATTTAAGCACAGACTGTTATTTATTTTTAAAGTGACTGAAAGTTTGGTGACTTTGGGTATAGTAGAACCCTGCTGTTATGACCGTAATAACTAACCTGTTTCTCTGAGGAACTGAACAAAAATTATCTCAAAAAAGTCTGAAATTTTGAGTAAATGTGATGAAAAATAAGTTATTTGCACAATTGTTGGACACTATGCATGATGGTTATCTTAGCAAGCTCTGTATGCTAAGCATATGACTATACTGTTGGCTCTGCTAGCCTATTTCTGTATTTATCTACTACCATGCATTCATGTGCAGTTGTTTTCTGTAATTTTATTGCTTCATAATACATTACTCGCACTTACTGATTGAATTTTGATTTGGTTACTTTCTTTGTTTAATTTTACAAAAGTGTTCTTGATTACCTGTGCCTCGTTTTTCATCTTATGCAAACTTAGCGTGTCTTTAGGGGAAAAAATATGAAGTATTCAGCAAAGTAAATGAGAAGAAAATTCCTATGATTGAAATTGTTGTACAAAGTTCCCACAAAAAATATTTAAAAAATCATGATATAAACATAAAAATAATGAGATATTTAAATGTTTGTTGCAATGGGAGTTCACAAGTATGATTTATTGGTTTATGGACATAACGCCATTGCTCATGTTTTGTTGACCAAACTTGCATTGAATGACAATGTACAAAAAACACATAAACAGAGGTAAAACACAAAAATACACAAAAACATAGGGGGAGGGGGGAAAGTAATTCCAGAGGAATTCTGTGATATATATTATATATATATATATATATATATATATATAAACAGCAAGAATTCTAAATATAGAATTTAGTAAAATTTCGACAAAAGACAGACATTGGTTTTCTTTGTGTCTGTCTTTTGTGTCTGGGTGTTGTCAAAATTCTACTGAATTCTATCTTTAGAATTCTTGCTTTGAAATATATATTTTAAAAAACTGACACAATTATTCTGGGGTTGCTTTTTTTTTTTTTCTGTTTTTGTGTTTGTTGCACTTTGTCATTCAACACAAGTTTGGTTAACAAAACAAGAGCAATGGTGTATGTCTGCAAACCAATAAATTCTAATAAAATTATATTTTCTCAATCCTGCATTACAATACACGTGTAATATACAGTGGCACTAGAGCATTTTTGTTTTAGTTTCAGCGATACACATATTATTAGGTAATAATAATAATTTTATTCATACAATGCATATATTTTTTATTAATGAAATGGTTTTCAACACTAACTAAAAATAAACCTTGTGCTCTTTCAACATATTGTACATCATTGCACTGTGCACTTAGCTGTTCATTCAGCTGCCAGGTTAACTGCACTCCAATTAATTTTATTGCTGCTTGCCACAATGTGAGGGCCGGGCTTTTGTTACTGGGAGTCACATTGTGCAGCAGTGTAATTTCACTCTAAAAAATTCAACATTTAAAATTATATTCTTATATAATTATATTGTATTTCTGTCTTAATATGAACGCAATTGGTTTAGTAAAGTGTCACTCAGTATTTGTTATAATTTTTAGGAACAAGGAGATAGTGTGTGTATATATATGAGATAATGTGTGTGTGTGTGTGTGTGTGTGTATATATATATATAATATTTTTTTTTTAATTATTATAATTTATAGTAAGTAATTTATACTCTTCTATTTTAAAAAATAATTTTAACCAAAGGTTGGTAAATATAAATTTTTTGCAAAATGGCAAGTATTTATGTACAAGTGGGTCAGTATCAGCCCAAAATTGTTCGAATTATCTCGGATGATTCTCCCTATTTTCTTTCAAACCTTTTCCTGGAAACCATGATGGTTTGTAACAACTGGGTTCTACTGTAGGTATTGTCTAGTTGTATATCATATTTGTATTCATTGTACATTGTTTTATTGCTAGTCATGTTATTGTGTGTGATGCATATTTTCATAGTGACAGTGTTCCTAAGTCTGTTAGTCCACTTGGAAACATCACAAAGCTCGAAAAATAATATACTGTATTCGTAAAATAAGTTTAATTTACACTTATGCAGAAATTTTGTGTAACTCTTAACAAATAAGGTAAAAATATAAAAAAATTTGGGCTCTTAAAGTTTGCTTTAACTGCACTTAAATGCTTTAAATTGAGTAATCATCTACAGCAGGATGTGCCGTAAACACAGTATTCTTGTTGTAAAGATGTATTTTTCGACAGAAACTGATATAAGACTAGTGTACAAATTAAAGAAGGCTGATTATGTTTGAGAAATTTGAAGTTTTGATGTTAGTAAGATACTGGGAACTTTTAAAGCCTTATCTTGCTGTACAAGGTATTGGTCTTCACTGTGTGCAGTACATAGTGCTGTAAAATGGGAATGTGAGGAATATTAGATATTTAAGTAAGTTGATGCTCTGGATATGTACCTTAATGATTTTTATATTTTATGGGATATACTGTATGTGTTGTATTTACATTTGTCAACTATAATGTTGTATTGCTTATATGCCAATTATGTAATATTTTTTGTTGTCAGTATTGTGAAAATTGGTTTTAAAGTGAATTATTTTTAGAGATGTAAGGAAGAATAGTAGCATGGTAACTCAAGAGTGAATTGATACATAAGTGTGTTGTCAGATAAAGTGTTATGTTTTTGTGTCTGGAAATACATGCATTTATTCAATTTCTGTAGTGCTTTTAAATTATTAATTGACCTTTCATACAAAATAGAAACACCATGCTAATATACCTAAATATGTATAACCACAATATGAGTAATGTTGATGCACCTTTCTGGCTCCGGGTTGTTTGGTGGCTGATAGACCTCCCACGGACGGAAGCTAATGTTGGAACTTAATAGAGGAAAGAATCACAAGCTAGAGGAGTTCAAATAGGTTAGCAGAAAGATGGGTGCCAACATAGGGAGGATGGGATCTGGCTCGCTATTCGACTGACCACTGTTGGCAAGGTTTAGGCGTATAGTCAAAAGCTGGAGGCTTAGGTGTGGGAGGCTGAAGTGATGACTGTGTCCTTGTCGGGCAGGAACTGTTGGGAACAGTGGATGGGTAGATCTTGCTCAGGCAAGAAGGTGATGTACTTTATATGTTCAGTTGAGGCATGGCAATGTGGTGAAGTGAGAGCTTTGGGAAGAATGGGTAGTACTTGCAAAAACCTGGCCACTACGAAGATCTGCTCTACTCTTTTACCTCTTCGTTTGGCAGCAGCTGTGTCCCTCTGAAGTGATAATACCCCAGTATAGGGTTTGGATGAAGCTAAAATCTCCCTCACCAGTATAGACATCTCGGCTTGAATGGCCTTCCTCTTACCTGCCCTTGCTCTGGGTATCCCTAAACAACAGACAGTAGGAGTTTTTTAATATCTGCTTATCGTGAAAGGCCTGTTAAAGTAATGCAATTAAAGAAGAGCATGGGCCTGGTAGGACGCACCCAGCTGCAAGGAGCTGCTAGCCCTATTACTAGCCACAGCAACAGAAGTATCGCTGTAAGAGCAAATACGGGGCAGGAGTCCCCAAAGTAAAGGAATGATATCTCAGTTCTGTTAACGCAATGAAGGCAGAAGTCGGTGAGGTGATCCGTTTCTGGTTGACCAGCACAATGTAATCCACTGTGACAAAAATGCCAGCAGACGGATGAGGCAATGATCCCTCCAAAAAGTTAGCTTTCCGGTAAGTTATACATAGATTAGCAGAATACTCAAACAGGGTATTTACCATGACTCTGAATGAAAAAAAGAAACATGGAGAAAATGTGTTAAATTAGAGCATAAATGCTTCATTTAGACAGTGTAATTATTCAAAAGAACGATAAAACCACCCTGTGGCAACTGTTTCCCTTAGTTGTGAATGGTAAGAGGAAGATTACCATCTGATTAAATTTTAAGTGGTGGTTAACAGTGCTACGTGTTTCTCGAGTTATGGTTAACATATAACTGTAGTTTAAATACTTACTGATAGCCAATGGTTAACTTAAATATAAAATGAAGTTCCGGTTACTGAGTTAATCGGAACACTTAGCAAATCTAGCAGTTAGTGTTTTTGAGCAATAAAACATAATTCTTTTGATGAAAACATGATTATATGGTAACGCCGTCGGGTGGGATCGGGATAGCGAACTATGCTGCTGCTATAAATCTATGTGTTATGATGATAGGGTGCCAGCAATACTCTCTAGGTATTGCATTTCGAGACTCTTATGCCTCAGGTTGTGGTACGTTCGGCGTGTTCGATATCCCACCCGGTACGTTGAAACTGAATGCTGACTTATGTTGTAACTGGGTGTTGGCCCCCAGTACGCCTGACAAACTACAAAAGTTACACTGTGAATATAGGCTGTTGAAAATTTCGTAACACGACGGTTCACCGCAGTATGATTTATTGACACGAATTACACAGTGCCAGAAATAATTACTTATGCATGCACGATGTAGGCGTAGTTATGCAACCCTGGCAAAGTACTGCTATACTTGATTACTGGATTAACGAGCGATAGCTCTGTCTGCACGGTGACACTGACCTGCCGGTATATCGCACGTGGTTGTTATGTGGTCCGTGTGAAGCAGATTTGACTCTACGGCATATGAAAATGCACTTCCTTGAGCAGCGAGGATCTGGCAGCCACTAGGGTGGGCCGTCAGGTTCACTTGGAAGCGGATGTAGATAATGTTAGTTGAAATGAGCGCTCTCCTAGCTAACAAACCACAGGGCAGCCGTTCCCGTGCATGTTACAGTGTGTTAGGGCTCTTAAAGTGGTGTTAGTAGTCCTGCGCGAATTGTGGCGCAATGCATTAGGCCGGATGTATGATGAACGGCACGTAACACACCTCTCACATGATGATGCTCTCCACTAGGTGACTTGCATGAATGCGTGATAATGAAATGAGTGGTAGATGCACTGCTTATATGAACACTGGAGCACTATGGCGATGTAGTAACCTGCATGTGGTCAGTCACAAAAGCATGAATTATGCACTCAAAATTACACTGAAATATAAAATATTGATAGCAACGTATGCGCCGAATGATAATGAACAATAATTAGCTGCGATGTGCATCGTCCAATGAATGATGAGCTTGGATGGCTCTCGATACAGGATTCCCTAGCCACGTGGCGGTGATAATGCCGACGCGAATTTTAAGGTTAAAAGTACTAAAATGGTAAGAATTATTAGTTTAAGCGGACTTGCAATGCAATGGGGATGTCTGGTAACGTGTGCGAGCAAGGTGAACCGGTATACTAAAGAAGACTATTGAAACTAACAATCAGTAAGCAAAAGTTGATGTGCACACGGACAGCTGTCTCACCTCTCCAGACGACTTCAACGAACTGCCACGAGGAAGGCAGTCACTAAGGGCTCCTTGCCACGCTACGGGGTTCACACACGTCTGGTACCTCGTGCATGTCAAATGATTGATATCAACATTTTATGAAAATGGCACACAATTACATAATAAATGGCGTTTCATATTTTGCTGATATTAAATTATGTGTTTCCAAATGTCTGCTGCAATATGAAAGTAAACATTAAAAACATGGTGATTTTCTGGCACAAGCATGGCGGCATGTTTACATGTCCCCCGTGCCTCGATGTACACTGCTGGAAATGAAAACACAATTACACTCACTATTACATGCAAAATTAACACTGCGTGGATGCGGGAAAAATTATGGGAGAGTCTGAAAATGAGGCCTGAGCCTTGTTGGCGTTGCACAATTGCGCCGTTATGGACTTAACCCATACGCTGGCCCTTTGGCTGGTGTCAGTGGTACCTAATCAGAAAAATTAATTTAATGTGAAGTTTTACTAAGTAAGTCTTCATTCCTTGCATTTTTATTGGATAGGAGTTTAATTCGAAAAGAATCACTGCCAATACAAAAGTTGTTTCACAACTGAGGTTATGGCTGACAATTTTTTAAAGATGATGGTTGCAAACAAAATTCAATATTGGTATTTCTACACCTAAGAATTTCTTGTCAGTACATGACAGTTTTTGTAAAGATAATTTATCAATAAAAAAATGTTAACTTTCCTACTATGGTGAGAAATGTGTTTCATAGTTTAACATTAATAACTATTTAGCTTATGAAATTTATGCCGCTATTCTTTTCTGTTTTTGTTTTGAATATTGAGAGGAAGAGGTTTGTTTTGGTTAGGTTACACAGAAGGTCCATTCATTTTTTGTAAATAAACTTGCAAAATACATGAATTTTTTGCTATAACATAAAGAAAATTAAACATGACATAACTTCATCCAAACTGTTTTTAATTCAACGATTCATACACAACAACAAAAACTAGTTATTTTCAACACCTCAATTTAAACAAAGATTTTTATTACTGAAAAGAAATCTTCAATTAATATTTGGCTTCATTCATGAGAGGTTAGGTATACTTGCCGAATATAAATAACACAAACATAGAGAAAGTATCCTGCAGTAATTTAGCACAAATATAAATTGAACTTGCAAAACAAAACCATTAACTGTGAAACAAAATATAAGTTAAAGTTTTACTTGAAGTCTCCTTAATTTTGTCCATGTTTATTAAGAATTTTTACTTTCTCATACAAATCTGTTGAAGTGATTTTTGGTGGCAAATCACATCACACCGTGAAGACTTGCGTATGCTCTTCGCTATTCTTTTTTCGTGTCGATCATTGTACGCCTTCAAAATTTTGTTGTTACATGGACACACGCCCGAAAGAGTGTTCAACTCAGCTGCAATTGTCTTCCAATGTTCCTCTTTCTGTTTCCACGTCACTGTGTCTGATTTCACATTTCACAGTATGAGAAAATTTTTCCACTAGGGTAATTAGAAGTTCATTTTTAGAGGTGATGAATCTACAGGGATTTGCACATTTAATCTCTTTCATCGATTGTTTACAAGCTAATGTTAACTGCGACTTAAAAAAAAACCATTCAATGCCCAATCACAGTGTGAAACATTGCTGCATGGTTGTCAAATTTACATTAACCAACACTTAGTTAATCATAACATTCTTAAATGGGAGAAGTGGTTTCAGTAACGCTATTGTTTTATCCAGTAGTTAAAAGTTTTGTTTATATATTTATGATATGGTCAGATAACCAATACTTTAAACAGACATTGTGATACTGGCCCTTAGTCCAGTAGATAGTAGCAGACAGCAGTAACCCAGCAAATAATATCTACTGCTGGTGGACGTATCAAAGGTGAACGAGCCACAGATTGGCCAGGTATTGTAGAAATAGGGTTGCATGTTTCGATGCACGTGCGAGGCAAGCAGGAGGGATGGCAATCGTCCCTATGGGTCTCAGCTGCTCAGTGCCGCGGGAAGTAGACTTACAGTTGGCATGCCACCTCTTCCAAATGTAGCATTGTTGTCACGACAGGGGTGTGAAAGGATTAGCTATGGAACAGAATTCAGGGTGTTACGTAAGCAGGGTTGTGTGAGGTGCGGAAGGAGAGTGGGGGTGAAGGAGAAGGAAACATTGCATCAGGCTAGGTGGAGGCTTGTAGTGACAGATATTGTGGCGTAGCATGGGGCAATGTATAGCAAACAGTATATACACCCGAGCCTCGCTACTAAGACAAGCCACGGTTTATGAGAAATTTGTCTTAGTTGCGTTTTTGTCGTAGTTTCCGAACTACCCAACTCTACCCCTTAAAAAATTTTGTCTAAATTCATGCAAATGGTCATCAGCGTAAAACAGACATTTTTCAAGAAAGTAAAAATGATTTCATTTAATAGGCATAATTGTTCTGAAGAAATTGATACCAGATAAACTTAATAGTTACCAAGTTTCCAAAAATTTTAACAGTGAGCACGAGCGAGTGCCGTGGCATCAATAGGTGGCATTGCCTAACAATGTGCTGGCCTAGATTCTTCTTCGTGACGTACTTGGCGGCTGGCCGGCTGCCGTGCGGCAGATTAACGACATGAGGTAGTCAAAAAAATGTTGAAGCAGATAGTACGAGAGACAGTGTTTCGCTGTTTCGTCAAAATGCGCTACTGTGCAACGTGCAGCAGGTTATTCTAGAGCAGTGCTATAGCGTGAATCATAAGATAAAAATTAATTACTGTAATGTAAACAACTCGCCGGTACTAAAAGACAAAGAGTTGAGGTGAATGTCGTGTTACTTTTGGCGTAGTACAAGTAGTAATTAGTTTGACGAGTGTAGCTTTTTTTTTTAGCATGCATGCTCTCGTGATATTCTGTGCACCCTTTCACACTGTGGCATGCGTCGAATAATTTGTGCGCTTGCCAGAGGCATGTAAAAATCAGCTTGGACAGGTGAATGTAATTGTTCACTTGTCCGTTGGGCAGGTAAAGCAGGTGTGTTTGCCAGCAAAAATGAGCGACGCCAACATTGGTATTCAACTTTATTTTCGTGCAGTAGTCATGAACTGTGTTTAGCAGCAGCAAAAAGTTCCAAACCAGTAAGTAGTAACAGAAGTGGGCGCACGTGTCCGCATTGACTTTGAGCAAGGTCACAAGTTTGTGATTTTATTCCGGTAGTGTGCCAACAGAAAAAGTGTTGGACCTAGTTTAGCGCTACCAAATCTAGGCACCCGTGGATTTTTTCTTTGTTTTTGTTTCTTCCTCTTCAGCTGTCCAAGCAGACTCATTCCAAGAAAAAAAAGGTAGCTTACTCTTGTTCCCACACTCTTCCTGACGGTGTGTATGATAACAATGCAAAGGCCAGTCCGCAATGATTTATTGCTTCTCGCTCACGTTTGTGGTATGTTTAGTGTGTTAAATTATAATTTATAAGTTGTGTACAGTAAATTAAATGTTAAAATTGCTGTTAAACTAAAAGATAAAAACACATGCGACCGACTGTGTGAGCATGAAGGTGAATAACTCAGAACAGCTAACTTGTGACACAGTAGACAGTAATGCCAATGCGCCCTTTCATTCGCCGTCCTTGTTGCTTTTCTCAAAAAGCTCAAGGCCTAGGCAGCAAACTGTGAGCTGTCGCAAGTTAAGCAGAGATAAGCTCGAGTAGTTGTGTGTGGGTGTGTGTGAGCGAAAGAGACGGTGCTATTGTCTCTCCCAGAGGCATTTCTTCTGTGTGGTGTGTGTGCACGTGCGTGTGCATGTGCGCGCATACGGCTCAGGTATAGCACAGCCAGCTGCAATTATTTTTAGTGAAGAAACAGCATATGTCTACCGTTATTCAGTCAAAAAGCGCACTTCTTGTTGCAAATAGCAGTGTCGTCATCTGAGCTGAACGGAAGATTTTAGGGAGCGCCTGACAATAGTGTGTCTGGCATCAGACCCTTCCTACTTTTATCTTCCCCCCCCCCTCCTCACACAGGTCACATGTTGCAAGCTGGCTGTGTTTATGTACAAGTTGGTTGAGGAAGGGAGGTAGACATGTATTCTTATTGTACTGTCTCCTTTGTGCGAGCAAACAGGGCAAGCCTCTTCCTGTCAACCATACACAGGATCTATGCCCAAGCGACAGAGCAGCAGGCTGATGCACCCAGCCACGTGGCCAAAGATCAAGGCGCTCGCCCTGAGAATTTATAATTTTCTAGGAGACTTTCGTATTTTATCGTAGTTATGTAGCATTTACGAAAATTCCAGGCCTCTAATTATTGCTGAATTCTAATGAACATACAGTATTTTAAATAATCTTTCCTGCTCACAATTTGTTAACTTTTTCTATTTTATTCCTTTTAAATTACTGTTTTTTTTCTTTTTTTTGGGGGCGGGGGAGGGATTGAGAATATTGTCGTAGCCGATGTCGTTGTTGCGGTGCTCGACTGGTGGTTCGAGATAAAGTGAGCACTTTTGACGACAACTAGAATAATTAATAAAAAATATTATGTGTAGTACCCATAGTCATTAATATTTGACTGCAATTCAATTCACACACTTTGATTGTTAGTTATGGTGCTTTGTTATTATGTAATTTAACCCTTTTAATGTCGGCTTTCTTTGAGGTACAGATGTGAAAAAAGCCATCGTATCTTTCAGAAATTTGCAATTATTTATTAAAAATTAAATTACTCGATACCAATCAAAGAAATAAGTTGCAAAAAATTCTACTGGCAATTTAAAGGTTCCCTTAACCCTTGCAGTTGTAAACATATTTTTTTTCTAGAAAAATTTGTTTTCAGAAGAAATCTGTAAATTATATTTTAAAAATACAGAGCTGCTACATCGGCCCTCTGACATTTTTTGCACAGGCAATGAATGCCGATATTTCGGCTCTTGGCACTAAAAGGGTTAAAGAAAGAGGCAGCTAGGCTATCAGTATGTACAGAAGTACTTATGTGTTGGTTCTGGACAGATACACATGAATACAGAGGACGACACATAAATGCAGAAGTGTGTATCACGATTATGTGTTGTCCTCTATATTCGTGTTTGTCTGTCAAGTACCAACATGTAAGTACTTGTGCTTCTGTCTTTTGTACATATTGTTTTTACAAAGTGACAGGAAACTAGAAATTATTTGCAACGAAAAAGTAACTAGAATTTTAAAAGTGCACTCGTTATTGCAAACCGCCTATACTTGTAATTCTAGTAGAGTATAAGTAATATCTTCACAAATTCAAGTTGAACTCAAGTATTATATTGGGGATGGTACCTAGAAAATCAGTACTTCCGAAATATTTTCACACCAAATGCAACTAAGCAAAGTAATGATTCCATGCCTATTTAAATTTTTTTCCGTCGCCTGGTTCACATGTCTGAGGTCAACACAGAAACTAAATGTGTATGCGCCTCGCCGTGGGCTGTACCACTGTGTTTTGTTCCGTGAGCCAGGGTAAGCCCAATATGGCATCTTCCTGAGCCCGGGGTGACAAATGCTGTTGTTATGGTCTCTATGTCCCGGATGTGTAAGACAATAGTAGCCTGGCCTATCGCTTGGCAGTTTGAACCTTCAACCGCGAGTCAAATAGGTTGTTTGACTGCTGCGATTTCTTTGGGGTGTACAGATTGTGGTAGGGTGAAACTATGTGAAACTGTGGTGTCTAGGAGAGCGTAACAATGGAGGTTGTTTACACTGACAATGATCTTAATTGATGGATGATGCTTGCTATGGATTTTCTGAAGCAGGGCGTATTGTGGTGTCTGGTTAATTTCATTGACCTCGGGTAAAGCGGTGGCGTCTGGCCACGTTACCCCACTCTGCCGTTTCCCGACTTGGACGGTACAGTGTTGCCACCTCGCCTGGCCTCAGCAGGTGCGTTGGGACAGTCCTTGTGCCAGTGCATCTGGCTGCCTGGACAATATTGTCATGGAAATCCAGGTGACTGACTGTAGTCCAGTGGACGTGACAGTCTGTTTACATTAGGAACATAACCCTGGTTAGTGTCATTCTCATACCTGTGGTTCTTTCGGCGCTAGCTATCTGAGAGGTTCGTCCCCTTGTGGCTCGACCACCAGGCGGCTCTGCGCTTGCAGCGACATAAATGCCTCTCCATAGCGCGACACAAATAACCCATGAAACTCGGCCCAGGGCATCCTGTACCTGGTCATGCCGGCCCACCACTTGCCTGCTTGGCCTGTCAGCTGCTTCCCTATGCCTGCGTCCACTCTTCTTCACTCACGCCGTAGTGGTACAGTTAGTTTGTGCAGTCTTCGAGGAAATCTTCAGGATCCTCACTCATGAGTCCAGGGAAGGATGGTAGGGTCTAGAACTGTCTAGGTGTTGACATGACCGGCGAGCTCACCGTACCAAACCTGGTGACGTGCGCCACCGTATGGGCGCTTGCAAACACCGGTGGCACGGAGACGTTCTGGACAACCATCATTGTTGTCTGTGGGTTGCTGTGCGGCACTGGGCTCAGAGGTTCTATTGACAATTTCTCTGAAGTCCACTAGCTGTCCGAGTGACTGGGGGGTGACGGCAAATCAGCCAAAGCAGAGGTAGCCCGTTTTGATGACAGTCCATCGCTCCTCTATGACAAGGCACTACACATTAGCGGCCTGTTCGCAGTCATTTTACCACAGGAATGTTGTTGTCACGCGACAGCGCGGGCATCTGCACTCGCCTGTAATGGTCCTCGTGGCTAGGTGGCCCTCTAGTGCCTGGAACTGTGCTGTGGCAGGGGGCGTGGCACTTTTCGGGATGATGCGCGGTTGCGCCAGTGTAGACATCATGCTGGCTACTGTTGTTTCGCATACGTCTCACTGGAAGGGTTCCATTTGCGCACATATTGCCTTGGCAGCCGACAAGCATCCCTCGTGTTACTGCGTGGCGCATATTATGCACGGCACTGTGCACTGTCCCAGGTGGAGACACATTAAGCAGTCACACACGTCACTCTTAAGCCTGTTGTGGGCACTGTTCACTGATTTAGGTGGTAAGCACGGGGTGCACAGGCATGTGGCTGCGCCTGGAGCTGTCCATTCCTCCATCTCTTGCTTCAGTCCACATTGCGGACACGTCTGTGCGGGAACGCCATTGGACACAGCCTGCAGAGGGAAGTCGCGGAATGAGTACTGTGGATGCCAGGGCAGTAGCAGTGATTTTGTGTTGCATCTGTGGCCTACCTGTTGTTCTGGTAGCGGCTCGTAGCATTTACTGCAGACGTGTCCGATGGCACCATACCCACCATGGTAGGCCATTAGCGTGGAAGCGCATACGCACGTGGCGCGGATGATCAGCTATTCCTGTGAGGTTACCGGCCTCAGCGCGGCGGACTTCCTTCGCATGGCGCGAGAAGGGAGGTAACCTCGGTAATCAATATCCTCAGGCGGTGAAGTGCTTACCTTGGCGCACGCGCAGCCATCCCTTGGATGGGCGGGGGGTGTGGGTGGTGAGCGCTTGAATGTGGCACCAAGATGACCGACTTCGCGCACACTCTGTCCTTCCCACACACAATGGCGAACACGTGGTTTTCCGGTGCGCGGAATTCCAAGATTTAATACATGTTGCATGCTGATCTTGATGTGCTAATATAGACTTTACTAACGCCACAAATTTGGGCAAAAAATTGACGCGAGGGTAAAATAGACTGATAATTCTCCGGTGAATAGAGTATTAGAATTTATCCTGCACTGCAATAGCGTTCGAGGACAGGTTGCCCGGTAGCGCAAACTCGTCTGGTGTAAGGGACGAGCACCTCGGTGAGCTAGGTCGTAAGGCCGACGGCCACGACGTTGAAATTCCCTCTCGCTCTACATTGTGTTTTGTAGGGGACTCTTTAGGCGTTCCCCACGCCTCGATGCACATTACAAAAGTACACGCCAGGTATATAGAGCACCCGGATGCCCATGCTGAGAATACACAATACGCTTAATAAAATTTGTGGGTTTTGAGGACTCCAGAACCTTAAGGCTGTGAAGCAGCAAGCCAATAAAAACCACATTACTTACGGGTGTAAAGCTTTATTGGAATGTCTCCGTAATTCAAACAGTATACACTCAAATGGCGGCGACAAAAGCGGGTCCGGACCTAGCCGGTCCTGTGGGCGAAGCTGCATGTGGGCTAGAGAGATAAATTGAATACTGAAGCACCTGGGCGCAATGAGTTGCAGGGGTGTAGGGGATCCTCTGGCACTGAAGTTAATTAAGAGAAAATGTTTCAGTCAATTAAGGACGCTATTGATACGCTAAAAGATTGAACAAAGATGAGATGGTGCCGGAGCGACACGAAGCCGACCGCCTTCGAACTCCACTTATTGCCAACTGCCGAACGCTTGGCATCCTTCCTGTGTCTGCAACAGGTTCGCACCAAACATTCGTAAAACACAAAATGCACTTGAATTTAACGGTTAAACCCGACATAATTTTATAACAGGATTTAAAAATTAATTTAAGATCACCCTTGACCTCGGAATTGAACCACCATGCGTGGGTATAACCTGCGTTCCCTATTTCCCTCTGGTGTTGTTGGAGCACGCGATGCACTGTAAAAGTGTTATCACAGTGGACTTAGGAAACGGGGCGCTTTCCCACCAATGAATGGTGCACATGCTGTATCGGCACACACACTGGCACTACCCGGCATCATGGGGGTGGCATCTGAATACCGCCACCTCTTGGGTCCATATGGCCGGGTGTGTTTCGATACGTAGAGGCGGTGCACACGACGGGCTTCGGTAGAGGAGATGCGGAATGGTCCGCGTCAAACCATTTTACTTAAGATTGGGCAACCATCTGGTGGCAAGGTAAATCCTCTTCCTTAATTACCTACCAAATCCCTCCTAAACATTTCAACCCCACCACCCCCCTCAACAGTCACCAACTCCTCCAAAAGCAAATTTCACTCCCTCACCGACCTCCAAAGCATAGACTGCCGAGAAGCGGCCCAGTATGAATTTTTCGACCTTTACAACACAGCTGCCACAAGCTCAAGGTATATGTATTATCAGAGCAAACACTGCACACTTTGCAATACGACCGTGCTACAACACTAATCCTGACCAGCCTTTAAATTCTTCTTCTTTGTTCCAATGAGTGCCACCCCTGTTCCTTCAACATAACTGATGACTGAAAGTTCCCTTCACCCTCACCAGTGTGCTCTTGGTTTCTCCATTTATCCTCCACCGACCTCGCTGCCCATTTTTGTACCTTCTCCAACTCCCTCACTTCCCATTCCTCGTATGGGTCCTACCGTGCTGCCACATACTCTAACATTGGTTGCCACTGTAACGATACTTCCTTTTTCTCTAACTCCCTCTAATTCCCTTTCCAGCATTTATAGAGCCGAGCCCTTCTCCCTAACAATCTTTGTACTTTTCACATTTATTTTAATTTTGTCCTCTTCAATCCACAACCATAGCTTATCATTGTTATTATGGCCTAACAGCATTTTTTTATTATAGGCTATTGTAATAGTTATATTACATTACACCGTAATACTATATATTTTACCGAGATTGGTGGAGCCGTGGTAAATGCCACATATTCAGAGGACGCGGGTTCGATCCTTGGCTCTGGCTATCCTAATTTCAGTTTTCCAGGGTTTTTTGTAGTCACTCAAGACAAATGCTGAGATATTTCGGGCCTTAAACAGGCCCTGGTAAACAGGAACTCCATTTGTAGCCTGCGTCATGTGTTTTCGATTCGTTAAATTGATACTTTTCAGCACAGTTTTGCAATACGTGGAGATACGGGTTCAGAATTAAGAACAAATGTTATTAATGCATTCTAAATCTAATGTTTTTAGCAAGATCTCCTTACTTAAGCTTAAAGCTTAAAAACCATACAGAAATTATACAACATTGTGAACACATCAGTACCTGACAAAGCACTTGCAGTATTGCTCACTACAGATTAAAATTTTTTTTAAAATATACATTACAAAGAACAATATAATTTTAATAAGTTCTCTTACAAATTGAACGTGGGAATATATGTACATAATATATTATGAGTAAAAACAAGAATACATATATTAATCACAATTTACCTCTTATGTAAGTATGTTTGTATGTATAGGTTTTTTTTAAATTTATTGTTTTTCCTGGAAGTTATACATTTCATACTCGGTGAATATTGTTGAGAGGATACAGTAGTTTGTTTACCAGTAACATTGTTTAGTTGCAAGCAGCTTACTCTCCCAATAATATTGCCATGTAAGTTAAGACCTTCTTGATTTTTAAAATGGATGAAATGATGATTCTTGTAAATAGTACAGCCACAGAATAAATAACTTACCCTTAATTATTCTGTGGTACAGCTACAGAAGTAAAAAATGTAATTCTAGGTTAAAAACAAAAACAATGTCAGCTCCACCAACTGCTGCACGCGAAAGTACAGAGTACAAAGGAGTATTTTTCAGCCAATTTTAAAGTTTAGCTATCGAATCCCGGGAGATTTGAGATGTATAGACCTAGGGTGAATGTTACTATTGATTCACATTAGGGATGGGGAAAATATACTGTCGCAGCTATTTTGTCGCTGCGATAAGGCATGCCTAGGGATGTTGCGATACTGACCTTGGATACTACTGATATGATAATGGTATCGATACTTTCCTTTCAATACCGGGTATTTTAGAATTTTTTTTTATTTATTTTTTTTATTTAAGTATTCTTGAGGTCCCAGTGAGTCAGAGTTGACTCATTAGCAGGGACAGTACATACATACATTTCAGTGATGGCAATTCTTACATTCACTCTTACAACGGTGCTTGTCATTTACATACTTATTTCTAAACAAGATAAAACTAAATGCTACAATTTTACACTAAAGTTTACATCAATTCACCAACCTAGATTAAACAAGACTCATTATCTTTGTGTAGGCTTTTTTATGATACTGAATTGT
>PNEQ01006207.1:0-36461 GCA_003012365.1 Medauroidea extradentata
TGTACCTAATAGATCACCAGGAAACAAGAAGAACAAACATGTGTAAAAATATTGTAATCTTTGTTTCTTTAAGCGTGGCAGTCGGGTAATTTATAAAAATATCAAATTTTAATTTATGTAAATTTTTCTAAGGAAGTATTTCAAATGAATAACCTATTAGCTAAAACAGAATATTGTGAGGGAAGCTCACTATTATATTTAGATGTTTTTTTGTTGTAATTTAATAAGTCAGTTTGAATTATAATAATCAGAGGTCAGTTATTTTAACGGTAAAATAAAATCAATGTAGCGGCATCATGTGGGGTATCAATTTAAAGATAATCAAAAACGCCAACCTTTTTCTCTCTTGTGTTTTTTTTATTATATTGCGGGCAAAGTTTTTATTCGAGTTTTCAGTTTAGCAGCTTTATCAGCCTAGTTTGGATGCCTGGGGGGAGCGACTGGCTGGCGCCAGCCGAGAGCTGAACAAAGGTTTAGGAATGCGGGTGCTGTGCTAACACATTTCCAAGAAAACGACTGGCCTCTGTCAGTTGTATCACTCCGCCGAGCGCGGCAATTTTGTTTATTTAATATTTAATTCCTGGCGTGAAGTTTAATAAATGTAAGCACACTGTGCAAGTTTTCTGGTTGTCAGTTCTCTTTTGTATATTTTATAAGGTATGTTTTGGCCCGAATTGACCATGGTCATTTAAAACAGTTCCTAGCAGACAGTAGAGGAGGGGCTTCCGCTCGCTATCTTGGTGGCTTGTGGCGTCCTTTTCCTCGCCCCAGTTGTTGAGTGTCTCTTGTGCTAAGCGGACGTGTTTTCGGGAGCTGAGAGAGTGATGCGAAATTATGGTGGTCGTTGGACTTGGCGTCCGAGGCGAAGTTGCCTCCGCGTTGGTAATTGAGTAATCGCAATGACTTAAGCTTTTTTTTTTTCTCTTTTTTTTTTTTATATTTTTTTTTGTGGAGTCCCGTGTACTGTAGCAACGACAGACACGATGAAGAGGAGGCGAGTTGCTGTTATTGCATAGTTTACGAAACCGTAACTTCGGTTTGCAGCAGCACCATTATCATTCGTCACATGTTCCTGTGAGATGGCTTTTCGCGCAACAACGTGAGTCTCATACATGTTGGGAACTCTTTAAGATGCCGGCCTGACAAAACGGTAGCTTTTCTGATGCACGATGCTCTGGAGGCATCCAGGTTGTTTTTCTTTGCCGATTTACTGACTGCCACGCGCGCTGTGATGCTATCTACCAAGTGCAAAAAGGTTTAATAAAATCAAGTTTCTGTTCCGTAGCACGCATCTCTTCATTCATTCAGGGTTCGAACCCACTATATTCCCTGAGAAATTAGAGTGTGTTTCATACCGACTGGTGTTCAGTCGTGAGCTACGTGGAGCTGTGTGTGTGTCCCAATCACATTCGGTAGCTCACCGCGAGGTGGGGCCGAGTGGGGCATCATATATATTTTGCGACACAAGCATGATGGGCAGAGAGTACCATCACAATGTATTACCTGAATTCGTAAAGTGCAAAGCGAGAGGCATGCGTTGGTCTTTACTTCATAGGTACTATTCAAAAATAAAATGTGGTCACTGCTTAATGTCCCGTTGGAAAAAGACTGCAAGGAAAACCGCGGACACCCATTTGGCGCGCTGCGAATAGAGGCAATTTGGTTCGTGTCAAGCGTGGGACACTGGCTCTTATCGCTACGGTGTTCCCACGTGTCATAGGTGGAAATTCGACATTGGTGAAGACTCCTCTTAAGGTTGTTGCCCAAATGTGCAAGCATTCCTTAATTCTTCTTTATTTATGAAAAACCTGCATCTAATTAATGTGTTACCTTATACTAATTATAAGTCAGGTGGAGTATGGTTAAAAATTTTTTTCTAAATTTGTTTGCAAAATGTTAACTTAATTACAAAATATTCTGAGAAAGTTTTAGGTAGAGTCTTGCTTGTATTCCATGTTGCAGTGCACAGAATAAAATAAAATTAATAAAAAAATATGAAAATTAGTACAGTACTATTAAGTTAATAACATGAGTTACAGTTATTGCATAGTTGTAATTAAAGGTGTGAACAAAGTTGATATGAATATAATGTTTTTAAAAAATATTTTGAGAAACCACTGCTAATTTCTATTCAGAAGAGGAATAAAATGGCAAATTCCAGAGGATCACTCAACTGTTCGCTAGTTACACAACTTTGTATATAGAAGAATGTAGTACGTCCAAATAAATTTGAAGTTAAATTACCTGGCTTTTCATAATCATGATCATTTAAAAATTTGACTTTGGGGTTTTTTTTTTTTTTTTTTTTTTTTTTTTTTTTTTTTTTTTTTTTTTTTTTTTTTTTTTTTTTTTTTTTTTTTTTTTTTTTTTTTTTTTTTTTTTTTTATGTTTTATGGCAAGTTAAATTATCGTTGTGTGAAAAGTGAACAACATAATGTTGCAGTGGTAAATATATGCCTCCAACATAGTCAGTAGTTTTTGATTTTGGCTAGGTAATTTCATATAAGTTTTAGTCATACTGCATCAACTAAAATTTTGTAGCAAGAAATTAATAGCAGCATGTTGGGATTTATGTGCAGGGTGGGTCAAGTGAAAATGAAGCCAGCAGCGTGGGTTCTAGAGTCAACATTCAGCAGAAGCTGCAGGAGAAGAAGCGACAGCAACTAGCAGAACTGCGTGTCATAGAGGAGGAGATAAAGCAAGGAAAGATCCCTCGCCCTGGTGCACAGGGCACCCCACAGGGCTTGGGTGAGGAGATGGCGTCTCTCCCTCGCCAACCTATCCCTCGAGCCAAGCGTCACGGCCAGGCAGGGTGGCCACCCCCACCTCCCTCTCCACCACCTACACTGCCCCCACCCTATTCCTACCACCACCTGGTGCCGCCTCCCAGGGCCAAGCACCGGCCAAACACTCCAGAGATCCTTCTGGCCCCGCATTACCTGGAAGACAATGGCCTCTACTACGGCTGGGAGCACGAGCGAGCCCCCGTCTACAGGCTTTCCGACGACCACATGGATAGGTGAGTCTTTTTTGTCAACTGTTTCTCTGCTGAACCAATAACCCTAGAATTGCATTAAAATTATCACAGCACTTCATTATTGGTTGGGTGGCTATTTTTTTTGTTGAAGATTACAAACTAAAGGATATACATATGTTTGCTTGTGAAATTATACTGTATTTTATGGTACAGTAATTTCGTAGTGTGTCATTGACCATTGTGTAATATGTATGTACATACTAATACATATGTTTTTCTTCTTCCCCAAATCATTTTCAGACATTTATTTTTATTACTGTTTTATTGGTACAGTAGTTAAATAATTTTGATGAATTTACTGTTTTGAAGGTACCTGCACTACAGTAGATCTACGCTGTCTGTGCAGAAATAAACTCATACAAGAGTTGTAAGCACTATCATTAAAGATCTGTTTGGCTAAAATATTGTAATGTTTTGCTTTATTAGATGTCCTAGCAAACAAGAACACATGAAATTGGTTACGTGTGTAGTGATCTGCAGTTTTTTGTGGGGAAAATCTGTTGACATGTGAAGGGTGATTTCTTGCTTTACACTTATTCAAATGTTTTGCTGTTACGACGTCAATCAAAACTTTTAATATCTTTGACTTCTTTGCATAAAAGTAGTAAACACTAAATTTTAAAATTGTATTTTCAAAGAAACTTTAATTTAATTGTTACGTACGTGCTATTAAAATGCTGGGACAAAACTTATTACATTGTAAAACATGTAATGGTCATCTAGGATAGTTAAAACTGCCCTTTACAACTATAAAGCAAGGGCTATTATTAAAAGCTTATTGCGCAGGCTGCTTGTTCATGTTATTGTCACAAGCAATTTGCTTCCCACCTGCAGAAAGAGTAAAATAATATTTCCGTTAAAAAGGTTGGAGAAAGTGTTGAGGTATTCACTCTTGTTGTGTTGGTGGTTGCAGGGACTGTAGCAGCGAGCGGGGCTCCAACTACTCCGACTCTGGCCGCATGAAGAGCGGCGAGGAGCATGTACAAGGACACCCACAGGGGATGGTCATGTACAAGTCATATCGTATCCCGTCTGATATGGACTCTCAGATCTCTCTCCCTAGGTCGTACACTCTACCCAGAGAGTTCAAGTACTACCGAAGGCCAAAGTCGAGAAAGGCCATTCGCTCAGAGCACTTTGTAGCTTCTACAAATTCTAGTGATGGTAAGTTTCCATATAAAACCTTTGTATGTACCCTGTTAAATTGGGTAGTAATTATCAATATTATGTAGAGTTTTTCTTATACTATATTTTGTGTTTAATGTGATTTCCCATCCATTGTGTGTGAAATGTTATTTGTTGTCCATTTTGTGGAGATTGTAATATTTTGCCAAATGTACGATATCATTGTAAATTATTAGAAAATGTATGTTTTCTTAATTTTTTTTTATTATTTAACATTTTTAGGCTATTCAATATACAGTCTCGTCCCAATTATATGAGCTCTCATGATTCTTTAAAATACCTTGTAAAGTTGATTTCATTAGAGCGGTGGCCTATTCAACCTCCCTAAAAACCCAAAAATACTTGCAGGATTGTTTTTCTTTATGCAGTGTTCCAATATTTTGATTGTAGTTACAGAATCTGTTTCACTCTTTTGAGTTTAATATTACAGAACTCAGTTAAAATATTTCTGCATGTGAACTTTTTTCCTTAGGTATAAAGCATAACACAGTACAGTAATTTGATTTCCTATATGTAACATTACAGTACTTTTCATTTTCAACGTACAACATTCTGTCTTCTTGGGTAAATAGCGCAACACTGACAAAGTTTTTTGTAGCAGTAATAATTCAGAGACAAAAACAAGGTGCATAGTACAGTAGTCAAAGACAATTCTGAATAGTAATCAATTTACTTTTGGAAGAGCATCATTGGTGTGTATTACAGGATTTTAGGCATTATGGTTCAGAAGATAATGATCATGAATCTACAGAAGTGGGAAAGTGAGACAAGCATTTTACATTTTTATAGTTACTGATAATGATAAATGTTTGTAAAAGGAACTGAATTGCACTGACATTTTATCTACGGTAATTGCTGACTAATTACTTAACTGTACATAAAATTGTGAAGTTGGAAATTACTTGGGAAAAATTATTTCAGGTTCTCTGAAAATTGCTATGATAGTGTTTTTTTAACTGTCTGATTATTTAGTTAAATTAGGTGTTATTTTTTACAGTACGTACCTTTCCATAATTTTCTGTAAGGTCATGAACAGCTATAGTGACTTGGAAATCTGGATGATGTAAAAAAAATGTATGTATTTGTTTCATAACAATTAAACTGGAGGAGGTCTTCGTGACAGACTTAGTTGCTGTTGAAGAGCAGCAATAGATTGTAGGTAACTTCAGAACACGAGATTCTGATCTGGTCTTGATGGTTTGGAAAAGGTTGCATGTACTGTGGATTGTGCAATGTGTGCTTTACAGGTGATGTGGATTCTGGTGACGAGACCCCACATCATAATCACAACCAGCCGCGCGCAGTCAGAATGCGGCCATACCGAGGTTACGTGCGTCGTGATCTGCACGAGACGAAGCTGTGATACTAGTGCACTGCCAGTGCCAAACAAGCTGTGATATGTTTATTTGTAACTGTTTGTTGATGCCGGATTAGGTGATTGTGAGACTAGTCCATTCTCGGTAATTTCTGTCGTCTGTGGAATCTCGATTTCTTGTACTTTTATTTGTAAGTAGGTTGGTGAAATCTGAGAATATTTTTTTGAGCTCTTGAAATTCAGGATTTTTTGCTGAGAATTTTTTTGGTATTTGCTAGTAACTTGCAATTTCTGATTGATTTAGATGAAAAGGTAAATGTGTTTTAAAGAATGCATGTATTCATGCAATTTCAAATCCTTTTTTACTGCGTAGTTTATCATGTTTGCGACCTAACAATGTATTCTGACAAAAAGTTACTATTTCTACGAACTGTAATGTATTTTTCTTTATAGTAAACAGTTTTAAAACATTTCACAGGTACTGTTTTGAATGCTGTGATAGTTTTTATTCTTTTTAAAATCTTTTTCAATACTTTTGTCCAAATATTATTGAATATAAAAGTTAAAATCCTTTTGGACACTAATGATATTTTTATGTTCCTGCAGTGGTATACTATACTTGGGCTGTTAAGCTCTTCAAGATACTGTATGTACTCATTCTCAAACATTATTGGCATTGCTAGTTGTTGGGACTACAGTATCAATAATACTAAGGCTGTTCCGATACCAATTCCTGGTATCGGTTATCGGCCGATATTAGTCTCCTAGTCGAGTCGCAAGTAATCGGTGGTAGTATCTGCCCAGGTATCGAGTAAGTTTATTTTTTATAAAATTTTAGCTCCCAACTCAAAAATAAGACTGACACTTACCTAATATAAAGATAATTCTCACTTTACACAAACAAATTTAGATATTTAGAGCAAAAACTTTTGCGATCTGAAGTTATGGCCTTGTTACAGAGTTTTGCAGTGATTTCGAAAATATTTTTTTTATTGCTACCTAATACTCATATCAAAATTTCGCTGCACAGTTTTGACTCTTATATGTTATAATCTGTAGCTGGATTTTTTTTGTAGAATTATACTGAACTGTTTTTTAGATTTCATCACGCAAAGTACCAAGTTTTTCGTCGTGAAAATAAGCAAAAATGAAGGAAATTATTTTTTTGCTGGCGAATAGTACATTATTTAAAAAAAACGCGTCCACAGTAGTGTGCATTGTGTGATTGCACATTGACTCAAATTTTTTTCAAAACTTTTGGTTAAAAAATATTTGAGTTATTGGCACCAGTCTGAAAAAAACTCGAAACAAGCCCTTAAATGTAAACAAATCCCAACAGCCTATTTTATTTTACACAAATTAGCATTAGGCCCTTGGTTACATAACATAACTATTTAGTTCTCCGAAATGAATTACAAAATATATAATTTTTGTTTTGCGAGCCCGTACCTAACCTTATAACATATAACATGCATAGCATGCTTTATAAACAATAAGTATTAGAATGGCGGGATATAGGCTGCTAGGCTAACAAAGTAATGTAAGTAACAGACAGAAGTACAAGTACTTACAGTTGATACTTTATAAACAATAAATATACCTTTAAACAGTTACGAATCGTCATAAAGCAATTTAACAAAAATATTGGCGTAATATTTCTGTAAATATTTTGTAAAAGACTTTAAAATAGTTTTCTTAGAAATACATACACAATTTTACGATGTAAACATTACCGCACAAGGAAATAAAATGTCCATGTATGAAATGGCACCAAGCTTTGTATTTACAGTATTTTCCATGTTATCAACACTATCGCCGACTGATATCTCTTCATATTGAACGTCTGCTTTTTGAATGGAATAACAGTCTTATTCTGCTGAAGTCAAGATATTTTGATAAATATGTATTAAACGATAAAGTGCAGTAACTTTTACGTAAAGTACCGTGGATGTAAGTTCAACAATAATTTCAGCTGGATGAGATATTATGCAGATGTGTGAAGTTAGGTTGGTGTACATGCTTCTCTTCTGACGGGAACGATCAGTAACTGTAATAGTTTGTTTTTGTTCTGAAAGTGGGATTAAAAATTTGTCGTTACCTGTACTAGTTATGAGTTTGACCATTGTTACACAGGGTTGCTACAAATCTGGAAAACCTGGAAAAGTCAGGGAATTTCAAAGTGGTCAGGGAAAACCTGAAAAAGTCAGGGAAATTGTTTCTGGTCACTGAAAATTCAAAATTGTAGAACAAACTTTAGGCTCAGCGATAGAATTGTTCAAGCTTTCGGAGCCATCGTCTGGCTGACCAGCGTTTGGCTTCTAGACTGGCGCTGTATCTTCATGGTTGCAGGCTTAGTCATTTATGTTTGGACAGCTGCACAATCATTCACTTCATGAAATGTTATCTTAGCATTTCATTTTTAAAATATGTACTTCCAGTTAATTAACATTTATTTCCGTTCTCTGGAATATGACAGCTAAATTTGTCGGATACAGAATAACTTTCCGTAGTACATTTATAAACATCAGAGTTTCCAGAACTATGTAGTTTTCAATAACTTACTTGCACATTAAATTTTTTTGAACATTCTAACGTTAAAAGACTGGAAATTCATAATTTACATCTGGAAATCCTGGAAAAGTCAGGGAAATTTGATATGGAATTTCTGTAGCAACCCTGTTACATTTTCCCACAAAAAAAATTATTTTCAAAAGTGCCTTTGTTTAATTGGGAGTTGTAAAGCATAATGTGTATGGGTAAGGTATGAAATACATTTTTAAAATGCCTTTTCATATAATATTCCTTGTAGTATTTTTGCCCAAAATGTCGTCGATTTGTGATGAATTTTATAAAGTTCTAGATAACATTACCAAGGCGAGATGTAGACACTGTAAATGTTTGATTTCGAGAGGTGGTAAGGATACTAGAACTGTCTTTTGTAAGTACTGATAGCCTAGCAGCCTCTTCCTTTGTTTTACATGTCATTATATCAAATCTAAAGAGAGACCAGATGTACCTACTGCTAGTGATACTGCAAGCATAAATACAGCCAATGATTGTTATTTGAGCGTACCTCCTTGTTCAATTAAGGTTTCATCTACACAGTATTGGAGATCAACCAAGTTGGCACGAATGAAGAAGCTAAGTGAATTCTACTTCTCCTGTTGGATCATTGTACTCAGAACAACATTTTCTCAAGCAGGATTGATTGTAACAGATAACAGATCCTATTCGCATCCAGATCCTGTGAACCAGTTGATTTTTTTTTTTAAGTTTAATCTCAAACATTTATGAATACTGAATAGTGATCTAGTGATAGTAATGTAAAACTCGTCAATGTATCATGTAAACGAGTATAGCTTATGCAAAAACATAAAATTTCCAGTATTTGACACCTTAAAAATGTTAAAATATGTAATGTAAACTTTGTGCAAATAAAAAACAAATTACAATATCTGCTTTGGAATCGGTATCGGAACAGTCCTAAATAATACTACGGTAATGTCAGTTCAACTTGCAGCATTTTTCTGCAGTTGTTTGAATGCTCAGAATATACTATTTTAGTCACATTTACAGTTATTAATAATTAATTACAGTATATTAATTTATGTTCTACGTAGGTTTTTTTTTTTTTTTTTTTTTTTTGGGGGGGGGGGGGGTGCGTAGCTAAGCAAATTATGTATACTAGAGAGTTAAGATTACAGTGTATGTTGTGTTGCAAAATGTTGAACCTACAGGATTTTCCATTTCACCATGCACCTCTGAACAAGTTTTAATGTTCCTGCCGTGTGATTTCTGCACAGCTTCTTGTAAATTTATTTTCCAGTTCTTTAAAATTCTTTTTGTTGGACATGCTGTACGTCCACATTTCATAATTTGTGTGCTTCCTAAGGTATATTTTTAAAAGAATCACTATTAATTGAAGCAAAATTAGTTACAGCTTGATGTGCACTACTTGAGGAAAGAACTTGCATGGGAAACCCAACTTGTTACGATTTTAAAAATGCAACAAATATTTTAAATTAATTTTTCCTTAAATTTTCAAATTTTTTTAGCAAAAATTTTTGGTATTTCTTAGAAATTGGTTGCTGTTTCAGAGGTCTTAAAATCAAGTGTTGACTGTATATGTGTATCTATCCTGTGGGAAAGAACACGTTCAGAGACAAAATTTGAAGTTCCTTGTACAGACTTTCCATCAATAATAGGATGGGTCACCTCTTAATTAAAGCCTCAAAGTTTGTGCAGTACAACAAAATGGTGCATGCATGCTAGTTTAAGTGGCTTAAGCATAGGAGCTGCGTGAGACCAACCACACTTTAGATTAGCTCTTTTTGCTCCTTTGCTTCTGCAGCTCCAACCTTAAGTGTATGTTTTTATGTCGTATGATACTGACCCCAAAATATTTAGTTTCATTTGTATTATAGTACATCATGTGGGAGTCAACATAATTATACAGAAACAAAATACAGTATTGCTAGTACCAGAATCAGCCACTCTTTAGATGAGCATTTAATTTTTGTCCATGTACATATGTTGATTTCATTGCTTGCAAGCTTTCCACAAGAGTGCATGATAGTTCTTTGCAGCACGTTTAATTTGGTACTCTACCGAGAAATTTACAGATAATACTAAAAATTCAGATGTCACACCAAAAATATCCAATTTTGGTTACACCAGTTTTATTTTACACATTGACTGTGGGTTTTGTTTGTATCTTACAAATTCATAAATAGTGGTAAGAAGATTAATTTGTTCAAAACAAACAACAGTGTTAATGTACAATGGAATGCATTACAGTTGCACATTTTATCACCCTAGTTAATTTTGATATTGGGACAGAGATCAATGAATGGTAACAGCACATTCTCTCTCTTTTTTTTTTTTTTTTTTTTTTTAACTGTATTCTCAACTATTTGTTTGAATTTAAAAAAAAATCCTCAAGATTTTTACTGTTTCAAATAATGGCCTTCTAGAATATAGGGTATACAGTAGAACCCTGTTATGTTTCTGAAGGGACTCAAAAAATGTTTACATTATAAATGGGAATACATTATAAGGGAGTAATATCCTATTATAAAGCAGTTTTTAGGGACCAAATGAAGGTAGCATTATAGCCAGGAAAACATTATACAGTATGTGGGAACACTATAACAGGGTTCTACTGTATTGTATTGAAATCATTTGGTAATAAACCAGTTTGCATTACATTCTGAAATAATACCAGTTTTGTGAAATCAATAGGTATTTACCATATACAGTTGTACAATATACGTATTGTAGTCCTTAGTTTCGTAAACAATATTTTAATTTAATTTTGTCTGGTGTTAAAAAGAGTGTTACTCCATGTCGCCAATGGCTCAGTATTTATCTTGGTGTGGTCCATGTTAGAACATTGAACCTCTTTATTGAATTAATCCACACTCTCCAAAACTCTGTAGTATCTTGTTTTTATACTGTTCTTTCCAGTATAGTAGATACCGTATTGTGATTCCTGTGCGTAACTCTTTTTTTCCCCTAGGTCCCATAATTTTTTCATAATGCATAATGTATTAATTTCCTACCTTTTACAACACTCGTATCATTTCCTGCATGTAACTTCAGTGTTTGCGTAGGTAATAGTCAAAACTGTGTCGGTTTTTCTAAACACTAACATTTTTGATATACTACGATATCAAAGCAGCAGCTTAAAGACAGATAAAAACAGTTTATGTTGCAGTGTATACCTAGTAGGGCTGTTCGAGATTTTGATATATGGATAATTATCTATTTCAAAATATAATCTATCCGGTACTTAAAATTCTCAAGAAGCAATGCTGGGTAAGGTAGGAAGGCGGGCTTTGACTCCGTTCTTAAGAAGCAACTCTTTTGTGGAAGGGGGAGGTGCCTGGACTTGCTCGAGGAGGAGACCAGAACTCTTAGACTGGTATCTGGCTAGGCGTGTGCCTAACATACCTGAGAGGGGGGTTGAAAAGTACTATTAGTGGGTGATGGAATGGCCACCAGGGGAGAGGAGGCTGTCTGCTGGCTTGCCAACACCCACACCCTGCTTGGCAAAAAATATGTGGAGGCGCTAAAAAGTTCCCACGAAGCCTTAAAAATGTCAGTGTTGCAAAGATACGTGTACAAACCACACATGTAAAAAAAAAAACTTTGATGATTGTAATGCAATGTGCACAAACGTATTTTTGGCAGATTTTTTTAAAATTTTAGACTTTTATAAAAAATTTTTACAGTTTCTCAAAGTCGGGGTAGTTATAAAGACGTTTTACTGTATATCGATATTAACAATCTGAAAACTGGTTCGGTATTCAAACATAACGATAACTATCAATAGGTATATCAATAGGTATATCAATAGCTACCAATACCGGTACAGTACCGAAACTGAAAAATGTAACCGTTAAGTTATAGGCCAATAATTTTCTATGTATACGTATATATCAGTACCATGACGATATCGAAACAACCAATACACCTACCCATACTTTCAATATAGTATTGAAAACCCTTAAATACATAGACAATACTATCAACACTGACAATTTCATTTATACTGTATTATTATTAGAACTGACTGTGTTCAATATTTGACTGTAGCCTTGTTTTTACAACAGGAAAGTGGCAAGAATTCTTCAAGAAACACGTGAGATCAAATAGTAAAATGTATAACTGAAAGGTAAAACAACAATACAACAGATTAACAGCTGTGGTCCTCATAGTTATTTTGTAATCTACTTGTTCAAATTTGAAATTAATGTTAGGCTTTGTATAAACTTTTTTATCTCCGGAAAAAATTATAATTGCTGGAATAAATCAATATTTTGGTTACTGTTCAAGCACTAGATGAAAACACTATTCCTCATAAGTTAAGTAAGTTTTTTCTGTTGTAGATCCTAGTTATTATGTCATATGATACAGCTTTCTTGAAGAAAATGGTGGCCATACATTATATTTCAGTTTGTTGCCAGTGTAAGCTGTGTGTGTTTATATATAGTTAAAATAAAATGCAAATAGTCCACCATGTCCCTTCGCCCAAGGAAGCTGCTCTAAGCAGCGAAACGTCGCGATATACGCTTCCACGATTGTGTGTTGTCCTATATTTTTGTGTGTATCTATCAAGTACCAAAACGTAAGTAGGTACTTGTGCTTCTGTCTTTTGTACATACTGATAGCCTAATGGCCTCTTCCTTTCATTTATATTGAATAGCAGTGTACGTATGCATGTATGTGTACATTTTGAGAAAAATTTTAATAGTGCATTTCCTTTTGTAACTATTTTTATACTGTATATTTCTAAATCTCTATTGTACATTTTATTTGATGCGTTGGATATTAAAGTTATACAGTATTTATAATTTTTTGCATTTGATTTATGTACACTTGAAAAATGTTCCTTTACTTTAGTTTTACAGTATTTACTTCCGACTAAACTTTTTAGTTTGGTAAACAGTTTTATGAAAGCATAGGTAGTGGATTCCATCATGGTTCACTGTTGTGAGTACAGTTTAATAACTAAACAACTGCCAAGATTGTTTTTGTTTTTAGATAATTGATGCAATTTTTGTTTTCAGTGTAATGAAGAAACATTTAGGCTGTAGTTATAGAGATGGCACTCTGAATTTCACTTATAAAATCTTCATGTTTGTATACTGTCACGCTGGGTTTGAGGTTGTTCCATTTGTCTTCACTTGTGCTGCTACATCAGAATAGCATTTCTTTTATGTCTCGCTCTACTTGACTGTGTGAAGATAATCAAAATATGCATATCAATAATATGACAGGCCATAGCACGAACTTCTACAGCAGTGTATGAAGAAACAATGCAGGTATGTTGTTATATAGTGAATGCTTTTACCATTATCCAAAAGAATAAATCAACTGTTTTAAATTTAGTTTGAATCCTTTATAAATGTATTCCTAAAAATACACTGAATGGTAACATTTCTACAGATCGTGAAAGCAAAAATATTTGTTGTTACTAATCACATGAACATGTTTACTTCAGAATCCAGTAACATATCTGCTGCGTAATCAATTACCTACTGTAAATATATTTTGTTAAACATGGCTACTTTAACTTAAGTTAATATGGTCAGCATACCATGCAACTGGTGGTGTTGTGTTTGAAATTATGCCGTGTTATGCTGAGAGAAGAAAACTTGTTCGGCTACTGGTTCGTATTTGTGCTACAGTAGAACCCCGATTTTACATTCCCCTGAATTACACTTTCCCCTTAAATACACCATTTTTTCTGGTTCCCATTATTTTCCCTATGTTAACAATGTATTGTGTTCCTGCCATTTACACTTCAGTTGATACTTGCTTCCCCTGATTTACACTTATTTTTTTATGAAGCTATCAATATTTTCCCCTAAAATTTTAAATTAAATGTTGATATTGTTTAAGAAGGATGAAATTTTAATAGAGAGAAAACTGTAGACTATATTATGTACGTGTATTACAAGTTTTAAAAACAAAGGGGTAATTTAATCAATGTTAGTAGTATACATCACACCTTTTCTTAATCTATGCTCAAAAGAATTTTGATGGTAAAATTTTTTTACTTATAAAGACTTTTTGAGGTCACATATTTCATCAGTCCTGCAATTATGAATTAACTTGTAAAATATTTTAATTAACAGATGTTTTGTTACAGGTTTTGTTCTTTCCCTCCATTTACACTTTCCCTTCATTTACACTTTCCCTTCATTTACACCATTTTTCATTTGTCCCTTAGAAAGTGTAATATAGGGGTTCTACTGTATGTATTTTCTTAAAAGTTATATCCTTAAAGGGAGCCGATAGTGTAAAACTGTAACATAGAAATGTTGAAAATTGTACTATGTAGCCTAATATTTTCAAAACATGTTTTTTTATAATTTTGGTTAGTTATTGAGTTTAAGAAAATATTATTAAGTCGATAACTAATCAAAGTTACCATTTTTTTTTGTTGTTGTTGTTGTTGTTGTTGTTGTTGTTGTTGTTGTTGTTGTTGTATAGTTGTCGCTGCTCTGGTCTGCCATAGCTTCAGTGTGCTCCGTTTGCTGTTTCCGACCAAGCAAGGCATACTTTGTGCATTTAAGGATTTACAATTATTGTCAACATCATTTTGGTATGCGATACATGAAAACTAACTTTGGTTTGTCCTATGCAGAGTGGCATTGAATGGTTGAAGTGCTGCCATAGTTGGGCTATACCTTTAGAAATGGTAAGAAACTGATATGGTGACTGATTGATAAGGGCACCAGTAATACTCCTTTTTGTGTTAAATATTCGAGACGCTTAAAGAAGCTCAGCGGATGGTTATCAGTTTGGTGTGTTGAGAATCCTGTCTAGCCCGTGGCTGTCTGCTTGCAGCACGCCCAACACTTGCCACGCACTGACACATCAGGTTTCCACAATGAAGGAAATATGGAAGTTTAATGCAATGCTGTTTTTTTATGCAAAATGTACAATGGAAAAGCATGCCTGGATTACTTAATTTAACGTCATGCACAGGAGGTACTGGTAGTTGTGTGAAAGCAGTAATTGTTACACGCAGCTATGGATACAATGCAAAATGAGTATGTATTGTATGTTGATGATGCATTACTGCATTTGATAATGAAATTTCTGTAACAGCAAGGGTTCAATGGCTGCTGGTGGGGACCAACTAATTTTCTTGGAACAGATGTGGCAAAATGCTTTTCTCAACTAACCTGTCACAAGACAGCCTATTCCTTACACAAAATGGTGGGGTGATGACTCACAATCAAGCGAGATCAGCAGTAATTGCGTCCGATACCATCTCACTGCTTGCTCTGCTGAAATTCTTCTCGACACACTTGCTAAATGAGTGATGATTAAATGATGCCAAAATGAATAAAACAATTGCGGACCCACGCACTTGCACGTAGTTGTGATTAAATCGTAAATAAATTCATTACATGCTATGAAACTGCAAAACTTATGTGGGCGGCATATAAATTAAAATATAGTTTTCCCTAGCTACTTTGTGGTGATATATGTATACATGGGTTTACATTACAAGTGCCATAGAATGGTAATTGTTTATTCAGTCTGACTGTAGATGCTGAGGGAGTGTCTGGTAATGCATGCAAATAAAAGGTGAACCTGTATGCTAAAAGTGCTACTGAAATCTAAATTGGTATGCAAAAAATGATGTGCAACAGGAGAGCAGCCTAACTGCTCCAGACTAAAATGAACTGCCCTGAGGATGATGGTCGCTGATGGCTTATTGGCCTCTACGAAATTCATAACTTCAGTGCTTACCATGTTTCGTGTTAAAAGCAGCACAAAATGCAATTAAATACGATATTAGATTTTACGTGATGCAATATGATCATAATTCATAGTTTAAATGTTTGTTGTCAAAACAAAGCACATATTTACAATTATTTGGGATAGCCAGTGAGGCGGTCTGTTTGCAGAGTGTGTGTATCCAAACAAATGTAGTTATATGATGCAACAAAATACAGATCACTTCCTGCGGTAAGACGAAGAAATATGCCCTCAAATTATACATTTAAATAATATCGGTGTCTGCATCCCATAAGTGGTCATGGTAGTATTGTGTAACACGCATACTGTGTCCACTCCGCTACTATAGGCTTTAACCTGTTGCTGGCCTATTGGCTGGAGACATGAGATCCCAGGTTTACTGTGCATCAGGAAGCTAGCAAAGTATAGCGAGAAGGACAGTACGGACAACAGGCTTTGAGGAAGAGGTGTTAGGACGAGCTCGGGAAACATCATCTACTAGCACATGAGTAATAACACATGCCGTGTACACCATTCATCACTCAGTTAATGCAAGTTTTAAAGGAACAGCTGCTTCGACTTTCCTGCATGTGAGGAGTTCTGCTGATAGTTGTGGCAGTGCAATCAAGATTCACAGTTCATATAACAGGTACTGTTTACAGACGGGAGCTCCTTTACCAGGGATGGCTTGTTCAGTACTAATAACATTTTCATATGGGCCGAGGGACACAGCCACATGACGTATGTAGCCAGCTATCAACAGAGATTTTCAGTAAAGGCCTGGGCTGGGATAGTAAATTGCTGTTTAAAAGAGTGGTTCATTTTGCGACCATACCTCAACACTGCAAAGAGTCTACGGTTTCCTCGCGAGGTTTTACCAGCTCTGCTGGAGTATATCAGCCTGTATATTTGAGCAGCTATGTGGTTCCAGTGTGATGGAGCATTAGCTCACGACGACCTCTGTGCAGGTGGCCACCTAAAAACTCCATCTGAACAGCGTTGGATCCCGTACAGCATGAACGGTTGCACCAACAATTCACAGAAACTTTTAAAATCACGTGGATGTCTCAAAAAGTGAATGCTAAGTGCATGGAACATCCTAAAAATGTGAACATCTCTGGGGCAGGTGACATTGTACACACAAAGGCTACGGCTGGTCCTTACATTTACCAATTCTGTGCTCCAACAACCAAATGCTGATACACAATGATTCCGAAATAGAACAGTTGTCAAAAGGCAAAATTAATTTCAGTGTAGGGTACATGATTTAGCATTGTGCAAGAAACGTTACACCTCTACCAGCACAAAGACATCCTGAGGACGTCCGTAGGATGTGGGAACAGTCATCCTTAGGACGTCCTAGGGAAGTTCATTTTAAGTCCTTTTTATGTAGGAAAAGTTCATGGAAAAGTGCTACCTACGGACATCCCTAGGATGTCTGGCATACACATCCCTGGGACATCCCTAGGATCTGTAATAAACACATCCCCAAGATATCCTCAGGAGCTCTCTGGGATCTGCATTAAATGCATCCCCAGGAGCTCCCTGGGACCTGTATTAAACACATCTCTGGGACATTCTTATGAGCTCCCTGGGACCTGTATTAAATGCATCCCTGGGACATCCCTAGCAGCTCCTTCCAGCTGCAAAAGTAAAAAGTTTATTCAACAAAAGAAAAGAAATGTATTTGTTTTGGTGATAGGTAAACTTAGTATTTAACACACAGCCAAATCATATTAGGAACTTGCCTAGAAATCCACTACCTCCGTGGGAGCTCCTGCTCGGATATCCCAGGAGCACCTGTTCGGACATCCCAGTGAGCATCTGCTCGGACATCCCAGGGAGCTCCTGCTCGGACATCCCAGGAAGCTCCTGCTCGGACATCCCAGGGAGTTCCTCAGAGGAGCTCCGTGGGAGCTCCCTAGATGAGGAATTTAGGATGACCCAAAAATTGTCTTCCAAGGAGCTTCCTGAGATGTGATGTACTATTCGAGGAGGTACTTGGGACGTCCTAGGGACATGGTTTTTCGGAGCTCTCGGACATCCGAAATAGCCATCCCTAGGGCATCCCGAGGATCGCATGTAGGCCTACCCGGATATCCTCAAAGGATGTCCCTAGGACATTCTGGGGATTTGCTGTGCTGGTAGGGACATATTGCATATGTGACTTTGCAATATGTTGCTTAAACGTGCCATAAATGTTACAGTTGCAATATTACTCAAAAATTCAGTTAGTTTCATTTCTGAACAACAGGTGTCATAAATGTACTAATGGTAATTGTTTTTTTTTTTCCTACTCACACGTGCAAATCAAACCCGTATTGCATATGGTGGCGGATATTTTGAAGAGCAGATATAACATTTTACAGAATAAACCTGATAGCAAAAACTGATACAAAACTTATATTCTTGTTCAAATTGAAAACATTATTGATAATTAGACCATAATTTGTGCATTATTCGGCAGCACAACTTTGGCAACACTGATTGGAAATATCGTTTTTGGGTAACTATCAACATGGTGAAAAGAGCATCCGTCCTAAAGAGGTCCATATTTGAGACTTTACTTTCCCCGGAAAATGGCGTTCAAGATTTGGCAGCACGAGTAATGCTATTTAAAGTGGTTAAATTTAAAGGAATATACTTTCGAGAGCTGCCAAAAATAGTGCACTATTTCGCGGAAGTAGTATCGGATGGCATGCGTTGTACAAAAAAGTAATGACCGAAGGCTAAAACATAAACAGCGGAATACCACGTGTTGTTGTGTTTGTGTACGCTTTGATTACAGGATTACGTGGCTTGCAACGTTGCAGATATTTCCTGCCTTGCTGGTATCTTCCTTGTTTTACGTTGTGTAGCAGAGCTTAACTGTTGAAAATCGAATGCGTAGATTGTACGGAGTTAGCGACATTTAAAGGTTGTAGTAAACGCATGGCCTAAGCCACAACTATGCTGAAGGCAGTCATTCTTATTGGTGGCCCTTTAAAAGGTATGCAATTAAACAATGTGTAACGTTTCAAGAATATGTTGTACTTGGCAATAGTGTTGGAACTGTTCTTTCCAGTAAATAAAACGTATTTAAGCTAAATTTGGAGACACCTTGAGTGTCCGTATGATTTCCTAAAATCACAACCTGGTTCTATATTCAAAGAAAAATTTGTAATGAAGAGTTATGAACACCAGTGAAACAAAATAAAGATGAAATTCATCGAAATTATGGATACACCTAAATCATTCCAATTCTGATAGGAACCCAATTGGTGGACTAAGTCTTTATAAAAGTTTAGCAAAAACTGAAGTTCTAGCTATGTTCCAATCGTGCAGTGTTCTCTTGTCCGTTTAATCAGACGTTTATGATAGGCTATAATTCCATTTCAGTTTTAAAAGAATTGATATGAGGTTGTGGGGGTGGGAGTCATTTTCCCTGTGATCTCCTCTGTGGAGTCCTGTACCTATGGCACAGATATTAAAGTTGTTAATAGATATCAATATTTCTGTCTGCATGGCCATAATTTTAAAATGAAATATGTGCTATGTAAGTTAGGCTCTATTTTTGGCAGTTACATCAAAATTGATGTAAGTACTTAATGTACTTTGTGTTTCAGGCACAAGATTTCGGCCCCTGTCGTTGGACATACCGAAGCCCCTGTTCCCTGTGGCTGGTCTGCCCATGATACAACACCACATTGAAGCATGTGTGTCTGTTCCAAATCTGAAGGAAATTTTGATTTTAGGATATTACCCTGCATCAGAGCTGACACAGTTTGTGGCGTCAATGGTACAAGAATATAAAATTAATATAAGGTACATATAAAAATTATAGTGTCATGTTTATTGTAGCCATAGCGGAAATGAGTAACTACATAATTACAAATTATGTGTACCTTGCTTATTGCAAATGTGATGAATTTGTACATTTTGGTGGTAAAAGATATACCTCACGAAATTTATAATTTAGGCCTATCTCATTAGCAGTTTGAAATTTTTTTGGTAAATACTGATGCCAGAAGCCTGGAGAATACAAGAATATTTTTTTCTTAAGTATCTGGCTGTTGTTGCAAAGAGTTGCATTGGGTGATGAAATGCAGAGACAACTGTTCCCAAGAAACAATAAATATGTTCTCTTACATATTAGTGAAGGTTGGCACAAAAAGAATGCACTGACTGTGATCACAGAGTTGTTACTTATGAAGAAATGTTCAACAGTGAAATAGCGATGATGCAAGGTCCACGGCGCCATTGCTAAAACTGGATGCTCATACCTACGAAACCACGGACTCCGCACCTTGCCATTCCACTTCCACCACTGATACTATGCAAGTCAAATACATGCATTCTTTTTCACCACATAGTACATTCTAAATATAAGCTGTAGATTAACTTCCTAGTAGATAATCTTGTAACTATTACTCATATTGAGACTCAATTCCAAGGAATATGTAATATGTCAACCGGCTGGGTGAACATTCACAGTGAAGTAGGTACTGATATTTCCATGAGACGAGGGGACAGGTGCATATGAGTCATATTTTGATATTTTTCTAAGAGTTAGATGCAAGCATTTGGTCAATAACACTGAAGATAGGCTACCTATCATTTTTCTTCCTTCCTTAGCAGAACTCCCTGTCTTTTACTAACACGTTATAAATTATAACAAAATACACTAAAATGTACTTTTCGAGCTCTCCTCTTCCATGTAGACACAATTTATCACCATCATATCAAATGGAATACTGTAGAATATGGCAATGCTGTTTCAGTTAAGGCCACAGGTTCCTATTAATACTGTTTTTTTCTAGTTGATTTTTTTTTTTAATTCTGAAAGGTAGCGAATATCGCAAAACCGGTACATAGAAATGTTGGAAATTGGCTGTAGGCCCTACTTTGTAACCTAATTTTTTTTAAAACATAAGTTTCTATAATTTTGGCTAGTTCTCAAATTAATTAAATTTTCTTAAAGTAGATAATTAGCCCAAATTATAAAAACTTTTGTTTTGAAAAAATTAGGTACATAGTACAAACAATTTCCAACATTTCTGTGTAATAGTTTTGCATTATGTATCTGCTCCCTTTAAGGATTAAAAAAAAAAATAAAAGTTCCAAAAATAGCATAAATAGGGACCCTTGGCTGTAAAGGAAGCATAAGAGGGTGACAGGGACAGGAGGAGCTTCAGTATTAGCAAGGAGAAGTAGTAGGCCTACTACTAAATTACTTACGAAATTGAACAATTTCCTGCTTAGTGCATATGCTACGACAAATTGAATGTTTCCCCTCTTGTATAAAGCATGTACCTAAAAGATGTAGGACTATATGGGTTTATTTTATTTTTTGTAACATGCTGTACCAACTAATTACTAGCAAGCTAATGGTGAATTGTATTTTGTACAGTTCGGGTGGTTGAGAAAAACCTCACCGTTGCTTCACCTTCAGCAGCCAAGGGAGACATATTGGCGTCCCGTTATTTCTGCAGTACCAGCTGTGTGGGTTGGCAAGTGCTTAGAAAATGTGCACCTGGTTGTCCAGGGTAGCAAGTATGCTTGAGCGAACGCTGGCAGTCAGAAGTCACCTTCTGTGGCTGTGAGTGAGCTTTTGGAGGCGGGGATGAGCAGAATCACAGCTGTTTGTGGTGCAGTGGTTGGCATAGTGGCCAAAGAGCTTGCCTCTTGGCAAAGTAACCTAATCATGGTGCTGTCGACCCAGATTTTCTCATGTGCAGATCAACAGTGTCTTTGCTTGGTGGGTTTGAAAATATCCAGTCTCTCTTGCCCTTCTATTCCATTCTTACTACATGTTCACCCACATGGACTCTCTGGACGTCAGTGTTAACAGTTGCTCAAAGAATTTCACTTCACAGCCATTTGTAAACTGTGCTGTCCTTTGATTAGACATCTGCAATGAATTTTGCGTTAAAAGCCAGGATTGCACTTACAGTATATTGTGGTGGTACCGTCCCTTCTCTCTACCTTACCACGTGCTTCGGAGAATAGCAACAACAGCAGAGCGTCTCTCTCCTCATTTTGCGGGTCGTGGGTTCGTAGTGCAAATGAAGACGCGTGCTGTTCCAGTGAATAATTGTGATAGCTTTTATTTATTATCAGCTTTTGCAATACTGTGGTAATACAGAAAAAGGTCCTCGCGTGGCAGTTGAGCGGGAAATACTACATCAAGTCCTGCGTGGTGTCTCGGCATAAATCAAGAATAGTAATTAATAAAAATTAGTTAGGCACAACTTAAAAGAGTTTCCGATCGCTGTTGCGGTGCTTCGAGCGAGAAAAGAAGAAAAATAAACTTTCTGCACAACACATGCAATATTTTTTCCAGTTTTTTTCACTTACTAACTGTTCCTTTAATAACTCCTTGTGGTCTGGCAGTCATTGAACTATTTTGTTAAATATTAATGCTGGCCAACAACACTACCATAAAACAGGGTGAATAGAGACAAAATTTCAAACACATTCCTAGCGTAGACTCTGTATAATTATTAACCGCCAACCTTAAGGAAAAACTGTTTTTAAAACCACGTAGGCCTACTGGAACTTTTGATTTTAAATTTTGTCCCTGTTCACCCCGTTTTACGTTAACAAATCCATGGAAACGTTCTGAGGTCTGTAAAATCTTGCTGCACCTACAGGGAAAAATAAATACTGTAATTAACTTTGTAGAACTGCTTGTGGCTTTACTCTTCTTAAAATTGCTGTCTTTCTGTAACGAGTAGTGTACCAGTAATAAATGTGGCTTTTTTATTTTCAGGTATCTACAAGAGTTTATGGCCTTGGGAACTGCAGGAGGAATATATCATTTTCGAGACCAAATTAGATTAGGTTCTCCAGAAGCATTTTTCATTCTGAATGGTGATGTGTGTGCTGACTTTCCATTGGTTGAAATGTTGGAGTTTCATCAGCAAAAGGGAAACAAGCCGTTGGTATGTATGTCACTTTGGTAGAGCGCTTGATAGCATGTCGTATGTTGCGGTGAACTGCCAGTCATAATGAGTAACTACAGAGTGTTTAAAAAAAATGGTAACTGAAGAAACACTCTGTGATACGTATATTATGTGGACGTGTCAGCAATTCAGTTACCATTTTTTTTTTAAACATCCCGTAGTTGATGTCAGTGTTGGGTTGCCTGATGCATTCAATAGCTGCTTTGTCTCATAATTAACAACCCTGAAGTTTCGTGAAAAGATTTTTTCATCGTAGTGTTTCATTGAGTTAGTGCACAAGTTACTCTGTTTAGTGGTCAGTGTTGGATGTCTCTGGGTTCTACTCGCAAACCACAAATATGATGTGGCAGTAATCTTATTCTGATTGCCGCAGTCAAATGAGGGAAAATCACTGTTAATAACAATGAGCAGAGCTGCAGATGTGCTCGCAAGGTATTGAAACAGTGTTGCAGTGATCTTTTTGTAAAAATTTCATGTTCTCTAGGATGATCTAAATGGTGGGAGAAGAAATCATGGGTATCATCTTTTTGGATACAGTTGCATATACTCCTTTTCAGAATTGTATGTATTTTGTTTGAAACTGTTTATACTGGCTTTTTGTTGTTTACTTTTAGTTTTATTCTTCAACTGGACAATATTTGCTTATAATGGCGTATGTCCACAAAAAATATTGTTTATATAAGTCCCTTTATGTTCCACACAAGTCACAAACATCTGCTAACACAAAATTCAGCACTGCTGGAGTGTTTGACACAACCACGAATGTGCCACACATTATAGTTTCAAGATTCTAAACGTTCGGACTACGCCATGACAAGAGCAAAGCACTAAGGCCGGTAGCTCGTGACTAGCGCTCTGTGAAAGGAACAATGAACAGAAGCAGTGGCTAGGAAGCTTCTGCCACACCTTGGAACTGTGACAATACAGTGCCAGTGACAAACTCACAGTGACAGGAAATATTCCTTATCTCTCTGTCCGGCTAACTTAAATTGTAAATTTGTTATTGTGACTTATTTAGTTTTAGACATTTTGCAAATAACTAATTGTAATTCTGAGTTTTCAAGCGTGTCCACATAAGCATGTAAGGTCATAGAGCTTTTCATGCATGTTTCATACATAATTTTTCATAAAAAATTGTCTCACAAAGTTTGTAGTGGAAGTAGAGGATGACAAGTGTATGCTATGTATGCTTCAAAGATGCCAAACTGTCAATCAAATTGCAGATGACGATGTTGACGACAGAGGCAACACGACAGCAGTCCGTCCACTTTGGCTGCATTGTGCAAGACAGAGAAACTCATGAAGTAAGCCATTATGTTGAGAAACCATCAACGTTTGTGTCGACCCTGATCAACTGTGGAGTGTACCTATGTTCCTTAGAACTCTTCCACACTATTGCTACTGTCTTCAATGCTCGCCAACAGGAGTATTACAAGTGAGTGAATTTGTGTGTATGTGTTTGCACACAAGCATGTACATACACATGGGGTGCGTGTGTTGCTAAAGTTGACAGAGTTTTTGAAATGACTGTCTTATTCAGTAAAATTAAATTCTATACTTTCACATTGGAAAATGGTTGGGAGATTGAGAATAATAGCTGGCAACAAATCAGGCAAAAATTATTAACACAAACAAGTTGATCATTTGCTGTCAGAAAAGGTGGGACGAAGACGGTAAAATCCTTGTGAATTTGACATACAGTAGAACCCTGTTATAACGTTTTTCAAGGGACCTGTGAAAAAAAAGTGTTATATGCAGGAAAATGTTATAAGCAGGAATCAATATTTTTTCACCAAAAAATGGATATTACACAAAAGTAACTTAAACCTTCATAGTTTATGTACAGTAAATAAGCCTATAGTAAGATTAAATGAGGCTATAGTTACTGTGCTATCAGAAACATGATGAATACATACATTGTGTGTATAATAGAGGCTTTCACACTTGTCTTCTGTCGGTTCATGATCGTCATCTTCAGGATCACAGTCTTTAATATCACTGTAATGTACACTTATGAGACTTTCCCAGACATAAATTTGTTTTTTACGGTTGTTTTTAGTCTCCAGCTTAGTAAAATATTACAGTTAAGAAACATTTTACCCTAGTTGTGGTTATTGTTTGAGAAAAAAAAATGATGTTATATGCAGGAAATGAAAATATTGGTGTTGTTATAAGCAGGAAATGAAAGCATTATGCTTTATGGAAAAATGGTGGGACCAAAGAAAAGTGATGTTATATGCAGGAAAATGTTATATCCAGAAATGTTATAACAGGGTTCTACTGTAATTGTGTTATTTCTAAGATAATATCTCCAGCGAGTAGCCTTGGTATTGAAAGGGAGTAGTCTTGATTACTAAACTGTCAGCAATTTAGATTTCGCTAATTCTTAAGATGGCATGGTGCATATTTCAGTACAGTCTAAAGCTGTAGGTTTCTCAAAGCCTATTTGCAGAAGTCAAAAAACAGTAAACCTAGCGAGTAGTTTTTGCAAACTTTCCCAGGAAAAAATTTTTCTCAGTAATGTGACGGGTTGCTCCGTCGTCTACGTTGTGGTGTTGTTTGTTTATATAGATGTCCCTGTTCGCGGCGACAGAATGTAGTGATGCTGCTCCATCTTCTACGTTGTTATTTGTTTATTATATATATTTTGGAGGTTATGAGTCCCTGTTCGGGCGCCAGAATGTAATGGGTTGCTCCGTTGTCTACGTTGTGGTGTTGTTTGTTTATATAGATGTCCCTGTTCAGGTGCCAGAATGTAGTGGGGCTGCTCCGTCTTCTTCTACGTTGTTATTTGTTTATTATATATATTTTGGAGGTTATGAGTCCCTGTTCGGGCGCCAGAATGTAGTTGGGCTCCTAAGTCTTCTACGTTGTTGTTTTTGTATATGGTTGTTAGAGGTTATGTCCCTGTTCGGGGCGGCAGAATGTAGTGGGTCTGCTTCTACGTCTGCGTCGCTGATGTAGTTAATGTTGATCCGGGGACGTAACTCTCCTCCGTTGCTATTATTGCCAGTAGTTAGCAGGCAAAAAGAAAAAATGGCAAAAACCAGCGAGCTGATGTGGAGGCAGTACCTATTGTATTGATGCCCGGATAGCAGTGCGGTTAATCAGCCACAGATGAATAAATAAATAAAAATCATAATCTCGGCATTTTTTTTATTTAACCTTTCTTTTGACTCACTTTAACAGACAAAGGCAATTCACATTGCGAGTGCTCGCCCAGAGTTAGATGAGGTGACTTTTTCTTATCTACGTATTAGGCATTTCCGCCTGCCCTCTATGTGAGTAGTAGTACTTGGCCAGGCACTTTGTCTACCTTAATCACCGGCTATATGGTTATGAATATCTACTGGTTGTTTACTACTAAATTAAAAGGCAGCATGCCAACAAAGAAAGAAAATAAAGCTAAGTTCGACTAACGAATCCGCACTCTAGGCTTCACAGCCCCTCTGCCCCATCTAACACGTCCTCTCCCTGCCGCCATGACGCCCCAACTAATAACCTCCCGGGCGAACACTCTGACTTACTCGGCCGAGCGGCGGAGGGATACATCAGGATCCAACTTGCCTAAAAAGCTGGTTAATTGATGTTTATAACCTAAAAATTGTATGTAACATAGATACTGATAAATTTACAAAGCATTTTATTCCATAATACCAGCTAAATATTCATTAGTTTATTAATTGGGGATGTGCAGCATCATCAATCTGTCGCGGATCACCACCTTCACAGAGTTTTGCGCCCGACACTACCACCTGCGTCGATCGAGAAACGCCCGGCAGAGCTCATCGCATTCCAGCACGTCCCTGTACGTGCCTCCAAGCGAGTGAACTCTGACTTGCCTGCCAGATAAATCTGTCCAAAGCACAGGCTAGCTCAGAGCTTATTTGAAATTTTAAAAGCCAGCACTTCTCTGTATGTGCTTCCAAGCAAGAGAACTATGACTAGCCTGCCACATAAATCCCATTCCAGGAGAAGCAAGCTAAGAGGCTACTTGAAATTTAAAAAATCCAAACAAGGCAAAATATAAGAAAAGATTACTTAGAAAAGTTGCTTGAAATAAAATTAGCTTTAAAATGAGTCCAAACACGATATGAATCTGATAAAATTGACACGTAAAATTAAATACTTTTCTCTTGCTTTAAAGTTAAATTTTAAAAGAAAATTTTAATGTAAATTTCTCTACTCGCATCCCCAATTAATAGGTTGGATCCCACCGCATACATCCTTATCCCTGGTTAAGTTGGCCTACTTAATTTGCTATAAACAACAAAGAAAAAAAAATATTAAGACAAAAAAAAAATTGAAATTACTGTATGATAAGAGGCCAAGTAAGTGCTACGTGCCAGTGCACATCACAGTAACCTATTTCTGAAGGACAGTCTCTGTTGCCAAAATCTCATACATTTAACTACGGGGGAACAGGGTCATGCTTATAAGCATTATTCTGGGTAAATGTTTGCTCATAAAGTTGGCAGTCATAATTATCTAGGTTTGGTGTTTGTTGTTTTCCGTATTGATTTTCAAAGACGTGGAGTTTTTAGTGTTAATTTAACTCTTAAGGTAGGAGGAGCACTGAACAAGACGGATGTTTATATTTTGTAACAAAGAAATATGTTTTTCTAGAAAATAATTTTTAACAAATTAAAATTTTTAGTCCGTATTTTTAGCATAATCTCTTAAGGTATTGCCATGTTTTGCATATCAGTAACTTTGTTTCAAATTATTTTAATTTAATACTTAAGTGATACATTTTTGTGCTGAATTTGATATTTATATAATCTGTTCTAAAAATTATTTTTGGCAAAGTACTAATACTTTAATATGTGCAACCATACTAACTGATCAGCTTGGAGAAGGTTTTCTCACAAAGTGTTCTTTCTGAATCACATTCATATGTAATGGAAATACATGCTATTTGGACATGTGAAATATAAAATTCTTGGAAATTATTTTGCGGTGTTACTAAGTATAAACATCCTTTGTTCATGGGTTTGTGGACATACACCAACACTATTGCTTAAGCTTTGTTTTGTAAAAAAATTTGAGCAATAGTGCATGTTCATAAACCCTTTACATCCTACAAAGTCACATTGCAGCGTACAAAGGTAGCCACTCTCCGTCCACAGCTATTTACTAAACAGCACAAAAAATAAAGTTTGTATTTTTATAGAATACTGTTGAACTAGTTGACATTTCTTACAAGAACAATTGTGTATCTTATTAGTTTTCCCATGACACACCAGTGTTTAAATTCTGTGGTTTTAGAAAATTGTGATAACAGAAATTAATCGCCTACTGAATACTGAGCGTATAATTTGTAGTGAATATACAGTACATGCAATGACAAAGTCAATGAAATGTGTAATGTCATTAGTGGGAATAATTTTGCATTTAAAATTGAATTGAAAATGTGACAATAAAATGTTATTTTCACACATTTTAAAAAGTTAAAAAACAAACTTCTGTTAGTTACATGAGACATTTCATTAATTACCTTAAAGAATCTGTAGTCATTGATTCTCTGTGAATTATCTAACTTCTGACGATGAGTTAATTTCTGTGTTAGGCAAGTAAACACTGTGGAATATAAATTTCTTTTTGTGGGACAGTAATGTCTTCAGCCTAAATATTTGCAAGTTGAACAGTAGTCTCGTACAAATATAAAATTTTGAATTTTTGTGCTGAAGAATAGTCTTACACCACAGATAGCAATAGAATTACTGTATTCAGCTGCTGTGATTTTTGTACTTTGGTAGATAAACCCCTATTTGTCTGCTAGTGTCCATAAATGAATGTACTGCACACAGTACCAAGTTCCAGTAATAGGTAGATCATACCAGTATTCTGTACACATATGACCATGTGGGGAATAACACATTGTTTTGGTAGGGTGGCTGCGACTACCATTGCAATATAATTCAGTGAAGTCCGTGAAACCAAGTGGTTAGGCAAAATGTGGCACTGCTGAGACTGTGTTGAGCATATTGTTGAAATCTTTTTTTATGAGCTTTATTGGCAAAAGAGGTTCGGAATAAGTTTTTTTGACGTTGTTGAGACACAGTGACACCAGTTTACTTCGAGGTGTCAAATCTCTACTGCCAAGTAAGTTTGTACTATTAAGTTTTAAAAAATTGACTTTGAAATGCTGTCTGTAAAACACGCTTGAAAGTATTTAGAAATTAATTAAAATATTTATGTTGTGAAATATGGTATGAAATTAGGACAAGTCTCTGATTGTTCTGAATTATTGTCAGAGTTAGGTTTCAGCATTTGTGTTTCAAAGTTTAGAAATTTATTAAAGTACAGTATTTAAGTTGTGGAATCTTGTATGAAATTGGGAAAAATCTAAATTTTTTATTTATACTGTTTTTCTAGTAGAAAGTGTCAAAATGTTAATCTAGTTGCTGTTTACTTCCTGTGGTTAATTTATTTTTAGTAGGTGTGCATGAATTTTAAATAATAATCTATTTTTTGCAGTGTCCAGTTATTTAGTATTTTTCAGTCTTGTTGGAAGCCAAAAATGTGAAAAAACTGCACAGTGTCTGCTTGTGACGGCATGAACAGCTTTGTGGTGGTGGTGATGATGTGTTGTATAGCGAAGGGGCAGGCAACGGCAAGGAGGTGATCCAGTTGGAGCGGGACGTTCTGATGCCACTCGCAGGCACGGGGCGGCTGTATGCCATGCAGACCAGCAACTGGTGGTCGCAGATCAAGACTGCCGGAGCTGCCATCTATGCCAATCGCCACTACTTGGAGCTGTACCGCAGCCATAGCAAGCAGAGGCTTGTGGAACGAGGTCCTGCCGCGGGTGACGGCAGCAAGTGTAACATCGTTGGAGACGTCCACATTCACCCCTCTGCGTCTGTCCATCCCACTGCTACAGTGAGTTTGCACGTTGTGTGTAGATCATGTCGCATGATTGCTGTTTGTACCAAGCCAACTGTGTGCAAGTGATAAAATGAATGATAAGACGTCCAGTGGTTACTAAGGGAGGTGTGCTACAGTCCATTTTATGTAAGAATTTGAGGCTTTAACCTATCTGTATGCTGTCATGGGAAAATTTTCTCTATGTGATATAATTTATTTGATATACTCCACAGTATAAAATCAACTTTGTTTGTGTAGAATTCACATATGGCAAAGGAAACACTGCTGTTTACACAAACACCTCTGTACAGGTCTGCCAACACAACTTTCAAAAACTATCAATCTTAAGTGAGACAACTATACATAGATTGAAATCCTTTTTTTGTATTGTAATAAGATTGAATAACAACTGGCATTGTAATGTATTATTGGACAAAGTTGTTAAATATAGTATGTGAACATTTTGTGGGGAACACCAGCTACTTGTTATTAGTTTGGTAGGGATGCAATGGTGTAATTTTTCTACAACTGTTTATTTGTCGACAAGTTCCTCTCCTGTAGAAGGATAGTACCAATGAGATGATGATCCCATTGTTTCTACTACAGAGGAGATACCTTTCTGTAAGAGGATGTTTTGTTTATTTGGACTTTACTATAAGTCTTTTATAAGTACTGTACAATATCTTGACTTATTGAGCATACTGTTCTGTCATAAGGTTCTTATTTAGCATAGTTGAAGTTTCAGGGCAGGTGAACAGATTAGTGGTCTCTATGAACTAATTTTGTCAGTTTGTAGCTAACTTATCTGTGGAATTGCTTTTGATTAGGTTAGGGGACAGTCAAACAGCAGTGCATAACTACTGCTTCTTGATTAGGAACAAGTTACGGTCCTCGTCTTGACATCCCTGACCTGGTGGTAGAGGCAGCTGGTATTTTTTTTGCAGACGTGGGTTAGACAGCTTGTCCTTGGCAATGTTTGAGATTTGGGGAGAGGAGACCGAGGTTCTGAGACTGATGCATCATTCAACCTAGACTCAGAGGTAATAGAACCAGAGACAGCTATGACACTGTAGGTGGTGTATGTAAATGTGTAGAAAGAACAACTCGGCAAGAATGTTTGCCAACATGATCAATGGTGCATCGTAAAAGAGGGCATAGTTGGGGGGTTGAAACACTCCCACTAAAAATGAGTGAACAGTTTTTGAATATAGGACATTTTTCAGAAAGGTGATGTATTACAAGTTTACTTTCACTAACAGTGTAAAATTTAAATTTTGACAGATACCATGCATTTGGTATGGTGCCATGTATAATGCTGCCCCTGAAGTACCAAATCATCATCTCTTAGTGCTTCTGTCTTTCCCTAATTGCCTGTCCTGTTATTACCTTTAATTGAACAGCATGTAGCTATACAAAGTGCCCTTGCCAGTTTGGTGAGGCAATTTATTCTAAAATGACAGGCTCAATTTGTTTACGTGTAGAAATCCTTGCAAGTGCATGCACTCAAGTTTTAGAGACAGCTGCTAACTGCTGTCAGTGTATTTGTGATGTATACTTAGCAGACAACAGACCACATTTATGCCCTAGGTAACTGTAGTGTTAAATAATATTTTTGTTTGGTTTGCCACAGAATAGTGGACTAGACCTTTCTGCTATGCTGATGTGCTGAAATGAACATTACAACGAACAGACAGACCTTCCTAAAGTCAAATAAGATGGTCTGTGGTCCAGTATCACGCGAGGGGGGGTTGTGGTTTGGTGTTAATTTCCACAGGATAGGTCCGGTAAGTAAAGCTCGGTTCTCCCGCACTAGTGGCGTGCGCTGGGTACGTGCCCAGTAGCGCCAGCCCGTTATTGGAGAACGGGCACTCGGAGAGGGAGAGACTCTATTTTACAGGGCCATGTGGCCGACAGCCGTGGCGTGGTAATAAACACTCGCTCGTCGTCATAGGTACTTATGCAGGGGAATCTTTTGGTGTTCCCCATGCCCGTAGCACAGACAAAGCACCAAGAGAAAAACACCCTACGCAATACACTGGGAAAGTGCGGGTTATAGGGTCCCGCGCCCTGAAGGTCGTGAAGCGACAAGCAAATAAAATACGTACCTCAGTGCACGACACATTTATTGCACAACACCATAATCCATACACAATGCAAACATGGCGGTGCGATAAGCGGTCCCGGTCCTGAGCCCGACCGGTGGGCTATGCTGCATGGAGAAACACCACATGGGTGGAAGAAGAATTTAAGTTAAGCCACTGGGCGGTTGAGTCGCAGGGGTCGAGAAGCACCTCCGGGCCAATGAAAATTAAATGTTCCGAGAAGTTAAAATTTACGCTATTGGTCAACACAAGTCTTGAAGGGCCTGGAGTGACACGCCTTGTTCCTCCACTTAGCACCAACTGGCGATTCCTTCCCGCGCCGGTGACCTCGTCCGGCCGAGCACGGGAAGCAACCGCCGAAACATAAAAATACACTTAAAAACAAAGAGATGAAGACCCATAACACTTGTAAAATTGTAGCTTGCTGATTAATGTCCCATATTTATTTTAGGGGAAAGTTTTTATGATTTTAAATTTCTTGAGATTTTTTATTTTTAAATTATGTGACACAAAAGAGAACTGACAATGCAAAAATGATTTAAATAAGTAACTGGACACACAAAACATTACAGATGCTAATTGAAGGTTGAATTAATAATACGTAACACTTTCAAAAATAAACATAAAAGACTTGGGCGGCAAGGTTGTCTGCATGGGCGAGTCCAACTTGCCCACGAGGCGAAGGGGAGTTTCTACCGTTTTTAATGTTAAACACGAAAAGAATTTGAATTATGAATTCAATTGCACAACAAGGTTAAGCCTGGTCTTTGAACACTGCTACTTCTTGGTGGCGTAACCCGCGTTTTGACGTAGCTAGCACGGGGGTGCTAAAATGACAAGTGTTCATTATATTACTTACATAATAACTGATTGTAATAAAAGTACTTTAGGTTTCAGGTGTTTAGATCCAATGGTATTTTTTGTAATGACATTCTTCTGTACATTCTAATTCAGTAATTAGCGTACTGTACTGTGACTTTTTTTCCACAGCTAGGGCCAAATGTGAGCATTGGCAGCGATGCGACGATTGGACCAGGTGTGCGTATCCGGGAGTCAATAGTGCTGTCAGGTGCGAGCATCGCGGACCACAGCCTGATTCTGCATAGTATCGTTGGGAGGTTGTCGCGAGTGGGGCAGTGGTCGAGAGTGGAGGGCACTCCCTGCGACCCTAACCCCAACAAGCCATTCGCCAAGATGGACAACTACTCCCTCTTCAACAGGGATGGTCGCCTCAATCCTTCCATCACCATCCTAGGTGAGGCTGTATTTATTGTACTCTGGGTGTCCACATTCTTGAGTCTGAGAAATGTCAAGGAAGTTAAACTTGGCCAGGGAAATCTCAGAATTTACGAAAAACTGTGAAAGTTTCCCAGTAACAGTAATTTGAGGGTGATGTTGTATTCTAACCTTGAAGGCATTGGTAAACTAGTTAAGAATCAACCTTACTTAGTCTTATGAGTAGAGGCACAAGTATTTCGCATGTTGATTCTAGGTCAGGTTGAACGTCAATGATGTATACGTATGTACTTCACTATCATTACTGTGATGGGACGAAAGTTGTTCTGATACACGTTTGATGGCAAACCAGTAATAAATAAGGAAATAAATTGTTGCGAACCACGTGGTACCTGCGTGTACAGTTAGAAGCCAACAAATATTTGAATTTAGCCTGTGTGTGTATAGGATTGAGAAATCTAAGCTGCTACCAGATGAACACGCGAAATAATTTTGCCTCTACTTATGAGTTATGAATAAGGTTTATATACCGTAGCTGAAAAAATGACTTAATCCCATTACTGTATGCACACTTTGAGATTTGTCAGACAGTGCAATCAACAGTCATATTCCTACCTGAGGGGCCATTAAAAGAAGAAACTGTTACATTAGAATCTCAATCTGTATCAACAGTCCATGGGTCCTGTAAATTGTGTTGTTAGATCCAAACAACCAATTTTACCCCTAAAAGAATTTTGCCTGAAGTGTGTATTTCAGTGTGTTTGTCACTGCCACACATAATTAGTGTGCTGTGCCCCAGCATGCACACATAGATCCTCTGAATTTCATCCCTACATGACCTGGCTGCTGAACGAGGATCTACGTACCCAGTTAAATTTACTTTGTGCACACTCTAGATCCTTCATATTTTCTAACTACGTACATGACTTGGCAGTTGAACGAGTATCTAGGTACAAAGCGCAGCAACAGACAGTATGGAAACTAATTTCATTACTGACAGCGTAGCAATTTGCATGTGTTTACAGAGTGCTGTTCAAGAATGTGTAATTGTTTAATATGTAGACATTTTAAAATGAAATTATTATTGCTGAAAGTAACATAAAGCTCAAGAGCCATGTATTATAGCGAGCAGAAATGTGTACATATTGCTATGCATTTGCGAGTTACAAATAAATTTTTGATCACATTTTATTGCTGTGGTCATGTGAATGTATTTTTACCACTGTATAATGCAATTTTTTTTGGCATAAATTTACTGCGATCTTCTGGGTGTTATTTTATCGCTGTGGAATCTTGAGCGTACTTTTTTTATAAAATTTTTACACTAGACCCTTGAATTTACAACCCTAGATTTAACAAAGGTTGCAATTTTATGAATAAACTCTCAGGAAGCCTAAAAAAAATTTTAAAAAAATTATCAGAAATCACATTTACAATTTTTTCAAAATAAATTATCTAATTCATGGTGATAGAATGTGAGTAGTAGAGTTGTAGTTATTACTTGGCAAGTTACAATATTGGGGGGGGGATCTTACTAACTAACTTTGCGCTGCTGTTACCTGAAACGAGTAGGCATACTTCCTCTGATTATGCTGCGCTAAGTGTAAGGTCTTCCAACTACAGTGCATTCTCAAATACTGTGCAGCTTTGTGATGTCTCTGCTGAATGCACAATTGATATACTCACACATTACAAACATTCCTACCATCAGTTAATTAATTGAATGGTGCATGCAAAAATTAATGGTGCGCCCAAGTGTTGGCATTTTTCTGTCACGGAAAGTCCAGTGTGGCCATTATGCAGGGTGTAGCCATCACGCAATGGCAGTCATTTTAAGAGCAAATAAGGTAACATACGTATGTAAAATGTAATGTGATGTTTTATGCAATTTTGGTACAGAAAATGACATGCCTAATGTTAATACTGTCTATTTTAAAACTTATTACATGCCTTGGGAGTTAAAAAATAAAAACTTCTGAAGCGAAAGTACTTGATAAATCTTATATAAATTATTCTGATGGTTTATAAAAAATACAGCCCACAGATGTCTTTATGTGCCAGTGACTGTAAGTGCATACCCTATTTACTCGCACAATGTCAGCACCCTTACTTAAAAAAATATATATGTGTATATTTTTTTTGCCTGCACCAGTCGTCCACGGGCCTGCGGTGGCCGAGAGGTCAGACCTCTCGCCTCCTGCTAAGGCGATCCGGGTTCGATTCCTAGCGGGGTCAGTCCCCGGATTTTTGCATGTTGGGGTCACGTCGGCGATGTCTGTGGGTTTTCTCTGAGATCTCCAGTTTCCCCCGCCCATTCCTTCCGGCGCTATTCCATACTTACATCATGTCACCCCTCACTAGCGCTTAAGACCTCAATGTTAAGCGCTGACCAATACTCCTCACACTTGCAAACCAGTTGTCTACAGCAAACAACACAACTTTAGCCACCCCTAACGGACACAGTAATAATGGAAGGTTGACGCTCTGTCAACAAAGCTGTGACCTTGAGCTGTCCATTGTCTCCCATCCCCAGAGGGCTGGAGAAGGTGGGGAAGTTTGCTGAACTAAACAAAGCACGGTAACTGTAAATACAGTGGACTAACGCGCACACAGTTTGACAGAAGTCTCACATCCAGTTTCGTTGTGTAGTGTACGGAATGGGTAAATATACATGTTTTTTGCGACATTTATTTGAAAATGTATTTAAAATGCAGACTACGGTAATTTAATATTTTGAGTGCTGCTGCAGTGTAAATTTTTTTGGTCGAGTTCATTATTTGCAACGTTTTAATGAAATATTTCAAATTCTTGAAATAATATACAGTATTTGCTGACATTCGGGCCAATACAGTAACTGTCACGACAGTGTTTATGATCATGTTATAAATCTATAGATACAGTATTGAATATCAGTGCATACTAAATAAAGAAGGAAATCAACATTTTATCTTCCTTCATTGAATCACCTACATCTACTGTACACAAATTATAAAGACGTAAAACCACGACGTAACACAGGTTTATCTGATTGTGCTTAAAGCATTTCAAACAGCGATCATGTCATTTTAAAAGAGTTTAAAAAAAAAGTCTATGAACTATTTTTTTTGTCCACAGGTGCATCATAGTATTATTCATACTGCACTTTTTATGGGTCAGTTTACACAAAACAGCCTTGTCTAACAGCCTATGAATTTAACGCCATTACAAGTTAAAGATTTTGGCATTACTTAACCTACTTGTGCAAAAAAAAAACAATAATAATGATATGTATTGTATGTAGTTGTAAAACTATGTACAGTAAAACCTCTATATAACAAAACTGAAGGGACCAATTACTTTAATATTTGTTATAAAGGAGTTCATTATAAAGAGGTACTGGCAAGTGTGTTTTATTTCTCAGTATTAGCTCTACGGAAATTATATTTCAATTGTTTTCTACATTAACACAGAAAGGAAGGTTGCGTTGAGTCATTCTACAGGACTTTGGTTATATAATCTTAAAATATATACAA
>PNEQ01006207.1:42109-79052 GCA_003012365.1 Medauroidea extradentata
CGTTGTTGGAGTTGATGGAGGTAGTCATGATACCATCGTTTCCAAAAGGCTTGATGAGCACGTTGGATAAGTTGCCACCTGGACAGTCTGTTGATGGGTAGTGAAGTCACATCACATTCTGGAAGCATACCTGGAGGGCCTAACACCAGGAAGTGACTAGGTGTTAGAGCAGACAAGTCATTGGGATCACTGCTCACTGCGCAGAGAGGTCGAGAGTTGAGAGTCGCCTCCACTTGGGTCAATAACGTGTACATTTCCTCATATGTTAGCACTTGAGAGCCCACACATTTTGAAAGGAGTGATTTGACTGCCTTGACACCTGCTTCCCATAAGCCTCCAAAATGTGGGGCTGCAGGGGGATTGAAGTGCCAAATCACATTATGCTCTACAAGTGCAGTAGCAAAACCGTCATTTGTGTCTGTTTGAGACAAAAAGGCTTGTAGTTGTGTCAAGTGTCGGTTGGCACCAACAAAATTGGTCCCGCAATCACTGAAAATGTCTGAGCAACGACCACGGCGAGCTATAAATCGGCGGAAGGCGGCCAGAAATGCTTCTGTAGTAAGATCAGAGACTAGTTCCAAGTGAATCGCCTTGGTGGCGAAGCACACAAAGACACACAAGTAAGCACTCTGAGTGCGAGCCTTCCTCAGACGGCTCAATGTAATGCTGAACGGTCCTGCATAGTCAACCCCACATTTTAAGAATGGTTTAGCCTGCCTGACACGGTCCGATGGTAAACTGCCCATGGGTGGGGATAGTGCAGTAGGATGAGTACGAAAACATATTATACACTGACATAGTCTTTGCTGAATAACACTTCGAGCACCTAGAATCCAGAAGTCTTGTTGAAGGACTGATCTCAGAGTTGTAGGTCCACAATGCATCAGATGGAGATGAAAATGATCTATCAGAAGGTGGGTGAGGCGGTGATGTTTTGGGAGCACTATTGGATGTTTTTGACAGTAAGGCAGGTCTGACAGTTGCAAACGGCCACCCACACGAAGGATGCCCTCTGGGTCAAGAATTGGGGCAAGCTTAGATAGAGTACCCCTATAGCATTGGGTTGTCTTCAGCTGACGAAGGTCTGTAGCAAATGACTCTGCCTGAACTATCCTGACCCAATACATCAAGGCAGTTTGCAGCTTGCTAACTGTTGGCAACCCTATGGAACAAGGTTTCTTGCAGAGTTTTTGTATGAAGCGCAGGCTATAAGCAGCAATGCGCTGAATCTTCCTGAGCGAGGAAAATTTATGTAGCAATGTGACATCTGCAGGATGTGCAACCGTTACCAGAGTGAAGTTACGTTTTTCTGCTAATACAGCATCAGGATGGGTTTTATTCAGTGGGGTTGGTGGCCAGAGCTCTTGTGCTTCCGTCAACCACATTGGGCCAGTCCACCAAAGAGGGTGATCAGTAACTTCACTGGGGAACAAACCACGCGAAGCACAGTCTGCAGGGTTATCGCCAGTCGGCACGTGACGCCAACAGTCCAATGTCACAAGATCTTGGATCTCACTGACTCGGTTGGCAACGAATGTTTTCCAATTTTGAGGTGAGGATCGGACCCAGTGTAGCACTACCGTTGAATCAGTCCAGGCAAAAAGCTCAGAGATGTTGATCTTGGAATGGTAACTTTTACATACCCTGTGCATTACACGAGCCAACAGCAGAGCACCGCACAACTCTAAACGAGGTAAGGACACACTTTTCACTGGAGCAACCTTTGATTTAGCCAGAATCAAGTGAACGGTTGGAGACCTCCCTATTGAATTGATGCGGATATAGACAGCAGCATAACCTCGCTCAGAACTGTCTGAGAATCCATGAAGTTGAATGGTAGCTTTATCTTGATAAACTGGAACAATCCTCGGGATGGCAATATCTGCAATGGCAGGAAGCTCATGCCTGAAGCGATTCCATGTCTCCAAAACGTCAGGTGGTGGGGAATCATCCCAGTTGACGCATCATATCTAGAGATGCTGAATGAGGCATTTCGCCAACATCACAATCGGAGAGAGCCAACCTAACGGATCGAAGATTCGTGCCAGATCTGACAAAATTGTTCGTTTGGTAACCGAGCAGGTAGTATGTTGTACCTTATACGAAAATGTGTCAGACTCCGCATGCCACTGTAATCCTAAAATTTTAACAGTGGGTAGATCACTGGTGCTGTCAAGAGCGTGAGCACTACTGTCTTGTACAAGTTCAGGTGAAAGCCATGAGAGTACAGAAGGCTCATTACTTGCAAACTTTCTCAAGTGGAAGCCACCCAACTTCAACAATTCTATTAAATCCCTTTGCAAAGTGACAGCCTTGTCAATACTCTCTCATTTGCAGCAAGCTCATGAAGTGTCCTGATAGCAAGGTATGGAGCTGATGAAACACCATACGTGACCGTCGTTCAACTGGTAATCACAGACAGGATCGTGGTCTGACGGCCTCCACAGAATCCGCTGATAGTCACGGTGGTTGTCTTGAATTTCAATCTGATGGTACATCTGTTGAATGTCAGCGGTGAATGCCACTGCATGACAGCGGAAGGGTAAAAGTATGTCTATGATATCTCTCTGTAATTTTGGGCCCGTCATCAGTCTGTCATTTAACGATATTCTGTTGCTGTCTCGGGCAGAGGCATCGAAGACAACCCGAAGCCGAGTGATGTTGCTATCAGGCTTTAGCACCCCATGGTGAGGTAAATAAAATGCAGGTGCATTCAACCTCTCACATGGCACTAAGGACATGTGTCCTTGCTGCAAATAATCAGTCATGAATGAGGAATACAGTTCTTTTAGCTGAGGGTTGCGTTCTAACTTGCACTCTAGATTGTGGAGTCTATGACGGGCTTGCACACGAGATTCCCCAAAATGTGACAGAGGCTCTTTAAATGGCAAAGCAACACTGTATCAACCTGTATGATCTCTGGTACATGTACTAACAAACAAGGACTCATACTGCAAGTTCTCTGGACTGGTTTTGGTTGGCACTTCAATTTCTTCAATTTCCCAGAGTTTTCTGACTGTGTCATTCAAGGAAGGTGCATGTGATAGTAAAGATACACTACTTAACGACACTGCAGCAGAGGGCACCATTCCCATGAGCACCCAACCAAGCACGGTGTCAATGGCCGCAGGCAAGTTGCAGTCTTTCGTTAGCGTACGCCCACACAGCAGGTATGGAAACAAGTCCGCACCAATCAGCATGTCTACTGGTCCTGGAATGAAGAAATGTGGGTCAGCTAGTTGCAAGTGAGTTATGTGGCTCCACATATGACTATTAAGGGGGGTAGTAGGAAGAGGGTTGGTTATCTTTGGCAAGACAAATGCCTCCACACGTAGACGTGAGTTGTCCTTACCCATCGGTGTCACGACACAGTCAACAACCCCTTTAGCAACATAGACTGGTGATTGAGACAGTCCATAGACAGGCAGTGATGTATTACGACTAACTAAGCCCAGTCTCTTCACGCAGTCTTCCGTCATAAAGCTAGACTGGCTGGCTGAATCTAGAAGAGCGCGGACAGCATGGCAGCTGCCATCGGCACCAGGGACACCAACCACAGCTGTTGACAATAACACGGTGGACGGAGCGACACTCTCAGGGGATGATAGAAGAGTGTGCGAGGCTGGTGATTCTGAGGGTGTCGTCTCTGGGGCTACCTCACTAGTGCTTGTCGCTGGTTTCTCCCGTGAGAAATGAAGTAAGGTATGATGGCGTGCACCACAAGCACAACAACATGTCTGAGAGGAGCACTGCTTAGACTGGTGTGAGCTGCGTAAACAGTTTAGGCACAAGTGTTTAGTTGTCACTATTTGGTAACAACCCTGGGGCGAAAGGCTGAAGAATGTGGGGCACCTAAATACATCATGATCATCGTTACACATGGCACACCGTGCAACGTTGTGAGTAACTACATTTCCAACAAATGATGAAGGATGAGTTGAACGGCTGGCAGGTTTTGAAGGCACTGACCTTGTTTTAGTGGGAAACTTTGTTGTGTTCACCGATATTGATGTGGTTGACCGATGGTAGCCCTCCAAAAAGGTCAAAAATTGGTTGAGAGAAGGCATGTCAGCTTCTGACTCTGTGACCTTAAGCTCCCAATGCTGTCGCAGTTGGGCATCCAATTTCCGTTCTACAATGTGAAGCAATAAGGGGTCCCACTGTTTGACGTTTACGTCCAATACGTCTAGAGCTGTGACATGTTCATTCAAGGTGGACAGTAACATAGCAACTGACGTCGGCGATTCGAGGGACACATTCGGAACTTTGACTATTGCTTCTATATGTATTGAAACCACCAGCCTCTTGTTGTTAAATCGTTTGCCTAACAAGTCCCACGCAATAGCATAGTTTTGATCAGAGAGAGGCAATGACTGAACCACTGACAGTGTCTCAGATGACAAAGAGGCCTTTAAATAAGACAAACGTTCTACATTTGTGAGGTTAGGGTTGTCACCAACTAATGCAGCGAATAAGTTCGAAAAACTGATCCATTCAATAGGATTGCCGTCGAATTGAGGAAGATTGATGGTAGGTAAGCGTGGAGTAGTGGTCGACGTTCCTGGTGCTTTACCCTGAGAGGCTGCAATCTTCAAATCTTCCTCTAATGCGTCCCGAACAGCAATCACTTCGAAATACGCGTCATCAAACGTGTTGAGGCGCGCGAGATGCTGCGCTGTGTCCAAGGTTTGATGCTTCTTGTGAGCAAGAGCATACTTCAGGTGATCCACCTCATAACCTTGACGCACTTGATTTAAATCACGACACGTAGCTATGAACACTGATTTCTTCGTTATGCCACCACAAATTTTGCCAAGTCTGTGGCACGGCGCAAACGATTTTCCGCGCGCTCGAGACGTAGCGCAAGCGCATCAACTGAGTCCGCCATAATGCCGGTACCGGTTGTTATGGCTATGCTGTTTCAAAACAAAACCCTCGAAAGGCAATTCATACGACCGTCGTGTCGTAATCAACGAACAATGGCCACGAGACAAAGGAAGGAAAATAATGTTTATAATGCTAACCAATAGCTTATGCTCTCACAACAGTTTTTAATATTCCACACGTGATATGTTTACAAGCAACGAAATTACACACTGCGAGCTGGCGCATGGGCGTGATGGTATGGCGAAGCATAGTTTAAAACGTGATGTAGAATACCGGAACAAACACGCACGAAAGGCATCAAAGCGAAAGGCTTTCGTATCGTAGTTGATCCGGCCCGGAGGACCAAATGTTTCGTCGATGCAAACGTTTATACCTAGCTACCGAATAGCGAACTTGTTGCCGGCCACCATGTTGAACTGAGACTGTCTTTTTTTTGAGTACCAATCAGTTGGCGCCAAATTCAAACTGTTATTGCGTCCCAACAGTACATCACTATAGTACACTATATACATCCCAAACAAATCCCGTTACTGACGGAGAGAGAAAGAGAGACACACACGTCTGCTGTTTTTCTACCAAGGTGTATCACTGAAGCTGATCTTGGACTCTTGCACAAAGGTAGTCTTCCCTGTCTTTTTCTCATCTACATTACACCTCAATGGCTTTAATCTGCTTATTGAGAAACAATCTGAAGAAACTTCATTTGCGGCAAATCTCTAGGACACTGCATGGCATCTAACACATCAGTTGATACTTGCATTTCATTTTAGAAGGCTATGGAAAAAGGACAGAGTCAAGTTACACCACTCTGCTTTAAAGTGAATGGCACCATTGACTTGTACAAAATCCTGTCGGAATGGCCATGATGAAGCGTCCAGAACTCGCAGCTACAAGCAAACCTCAGGAACTAAATACAGTATTACAAAGGGTTTTTCTTTGCTTAGCGACCTTGAAGTTGTCTAAGAATCTGACCCTTGGCAGGGAATTGTGACTATTAAAAAACAGTGAATTAAAAATTACATCAGATAAAAGACAGTAAAAATCATTATTTGTGTAGCATAACAGGTAGTTCTGGAAAAACCATACGTACTGTTTTTAAAATTGCTAAGGGAAAATTAATTGGCTTAATTTAGTAAACACAAGGGCAAATGTACACTCAGCAGTTGAAAAATGAGTACATAAATATTTTACCTTAGACCAATCATAGCTGACAGCATATGCAAAAATTTGACCATTGCTGTTGAAGCAACACCGAGTAATGGGCTGGTCCATGGGTTCTGATGGCTTCAACTTAGTGCGTGCATCTTTGTCCCAGAAACTGAACGTGCCATCTGACCCCACAGTTGCCAGAGTTCCATGTACTGGGTGGAATGCTATATCATTCACCTGGTTAGAGGAAGGGAGGGAAAAACTTATGAACTTATGAAGTTTGTTAGTTATACATCACAAAAAACTTTAACTATAAACTGTACATAATGTGTCAATAACTCACTTGGACCACAGTCCGTTTTTATTGATAGTGAACGTAATGTGTACTACAGTGGAACCTCGTTAATACCAAGCCTATTAATACACAGTGATTTTTATTCCCTTTGGACTGGGACAAGAAATTAAATAATAACTTTAATGTTCAATAAAAATTTAGTTATGCATTAAACCATGCAATATCAAGTTCTCAAGTAAAAGGAAGTCATCTTGGTGAAAAGACCATTTGATTTGCGTGGATAAACAGAGTGACCAAAATTTTAGTAACTTTTTAAGGTTTTAGTGAACACCTGTTAATACAAACCTCATTATTACAAAAAGCCAAAATTTGATCCCTTCAGGTTTGTATTAAAGAGGTTTGACTGTACACGTGACATGCAGGCCTGCCATTTTATATTTTCAATAATTATTTTTTATTTCAGTTATTATAAAATGTTTGGAGGTAAGAACAATCACAGTGTATAAAGAGGTCTCATGAGCCATCAGTTTAACACACATACTCTACATGTTAAAATTAAGTTTCAATTAACACAAAGTGTAAGGTGCTGTGAAACCTGAAAAAAATTGCTGCACTGTTTTAGTCTCAGTTAAAATTGTAAGGTCTTTTACTGCACCATATTTTTGCAGAAATGCATAACTTCTACTAGAGGTGGGTGAATATGTTGAAATATTCAGGAATTCAAATGGCACAGGAAGCAGTACAGGCTGTCCAGAAGTATGACTCTCGGCCTCCTTAAAGTAGCAAATCGGAACTGTCCGTTAAAGCAAGTTTATCGTCCGTAGTTTGAATCAGTGGACACAAATTAAAGTGTCCTTTATAACAAATGTCCGTTAATCGAGGACTTGCTGTACTGTGGTACACGATAGGTTTCTCGAAATCCACATGCAAGAAGCGAAGAGCTCCTACAAAACAATTTTTTTCCAACTCTAGAAAAATATTAATTGATCAGAGTGGGACGTATTTCTTATGTGTAATATTTGATGTCAATAGTTTGGGTATTAAATTATGGTACAAGAGACAACGCTAAGGAAAGCCCATAAAGCTGGTAAAACATGTAATCTACGATGGCTCCTTTTTAATTTTCTCTACACTCATTCTAAAATTTTACATATTTTTTAATTATTTCATGTTCTTATGCCCTCTTTAACAATGAATGTGCCAAAATTAAAGTAAGGTACTCACAATTTAGGGACAAAATTTATCTGATAATGCCTTTCTGGAACTATCCTATTTACAATAAAATTGAGAGAGAAATGCACAAGTACATACACATTTCTACATGTACAGTAGACCCCCGATTACTCTCGGGAACTGTCAAAAAATGGAAAAAAAAAAAAAAAATAGTTAAAGCTGTTGAAAAATGTGACGGCGCACATCGGAGAGCAACGTTCGGCCAGTGAGCACTACTGAAAAATATCTTGCGGTCATTCAACCCGAAACTCTCCCCTTCCCCTAGCAATTATCAGCTCGCTTTCACGCATATATAATGCCAGCAAAGATAATCTCTATTACCAAGAGGAACCACATTTTTCAACAGCTTTAACTTTTTTTTTAATTTTTTCGATTTTTTGACGGTTCCCGAGAGTATATTCGTAAAATCAGGGGTCTAGTGTATATATTTTAATTTCATTTCATTTTTAAGCTTTAGGTAGTTGCTGCTTGGCAAAACTTCTGCAGCTCAATTTTTTCTAATGTTTTTTTTAATGCAAGTAACAACTAAACAAAACTTTCCAGCAGAATATCACATTCAAAAAATTTAATACTTTGGGGTGAAAATTGGTTACTTTCAACTTTATCACAACAGTAATTCTACTGCAGTATTCTCTACAAGTATGGACTATCGTAAAATCAGGATTCTATTGATGCACAGACAAAGGAAAATCACGCAACAGACTAATTTAAAACACTTGTTTCCAAACCTTATTTTCTTTGCGTAAACAACAGCTGCGGTTAGAGAATCCATATTTGTCAATTTGCGAAACTTAAATCATATGAAAGAACTAATATTTGTCAAACTGCCAAATTTAATACATTAATATGTAATAAATGTACATAGTAAGTATAACAATACTTTCTGTGATACACAAACCTGTACTGACTTTATAAAATAACCACACCCTATACAGGGAAGTCCTGTAACAATGTTTGTTAAGGTACTGAAAGAAATATGTACTAAAGCAGTGTTTAAAAATCAGGAAAACTTCTTAAAAGGGATAAATTACAAATGTGCAATCATACAAGGTGCTAAATTATTTGACTTATTAAGTAGGAAACTTCTTAAATGGAAATTTCTCAAGAGAATTTCACTGTACAGTGGAATATCACTATAACAACTGTAAATGGCAACAAAAACTGTCTTTATAGCGGATTGTTGTTATATCCAAACAATTTTACATGTATTATGGATAGATGGTGCATTATAAAGCTGTTGTTATAGAACATATAATGTTATAAACCATACTCTTTATAACGAGATTTAACTGTATTTAAAGAAAAATTACTTAGCATTAATTTCCAGTTATGAGATCTCCAAAGCAATCAATTTTCCTGCTTTAATAAACTGATTTCTCTAAGTTCATGAAGTATGCTGATAGTAAATCTTCTCTTTTAAAAAGTTTACATTTCTAGGATGCAAGGGCTCAATTGTATTTCCTTAGTACTGGTTTCACTACTTACAGCATATATGTCCTGATAACCATTAGGTGCTCCATTTGAGCGATGACACTTGAAAGTAAAATTGTCCTTTGGGTTCTGAGGGTTAACATACTGAATGGCAACTCGACCTTCCACACTCCCAAGGGCATAACCTAAAAAAAGACAGTTATTTCTTAGTTTCAAAACTATATACATAAAAAATTCTAAAAGTAACAATACACATTATTTATATTTAACATAAAATCATGCCTCCTTCAGGGTTTCTATCTTCACATTATGAAGCACAGGTTGTCGACAATGCTAGGCAAACTTTAGGGGAAAAATTTATAACAATAAAACTGCATGTGACAACAACTGTTCACAAAATTAAGCTACAAATGTTACAGAATTGAGATAAAAACAGTGTGGGTTGTGGACAATTGTTTACAAAACCAAGCCACTATTGTAACCAAATTGGGATCTAAAAAACAAAGTTTAATAAGTACGTAATAAAAACCTAAAGAAAATAAAAAAAATTGTCAATTGCAAACACAATTAATGAGCGAGCGTCGCGTATCCACAAGTAAGATCACATTGGCAAGAGGAAACAGCTACGGGCAGAGTCAATTGTTACTGGCTATTGCGACAGTCTACAGAAGTTATTTCTGTTTTTGGCATTGTGCTACTTAAAATACAGTACTCACAAGTAAAAAGCAATAAAACTGCAATGTATCTTACAGTATATTTTCCTCAAATTTTCTATTTTATTGACCCAAATTTATCACAGTTCCTCAAACAGGTTGTAACAAAAGGATGGTCGTAGTGAGTCGTAACAGAGAGGTTATACTGTAAACATTCTCGAACTGGACTGAAATGGCAATAGAGTGAGGAAATTTAGTTCAGTCACCAAGATGAACTGGCATGTAGAATCTGCATTAAAACTTTTACAGTACAACCACAATTTCACTAACTCGGATTTAATTAAACATCAAAGATTTTCAGGAACTGTTACATGGGGTTCACTATTCAACGATATTAACTTTACTAAACATTTACAGTATTCAGCGACGTGATTCACAGGAACCATGGCACTTCATTAAATCAGGGCTGTACTGTACTTTAAACACAAAGATAAATGAGATGAAGCGGTTCGGTTCAGGTAAGAGTAAGGATCCCTAAAAATGGTGACTAGCGTAAACAGTGCGAAATTTGGTATAGTTATAAGTTTTCCGCCAATTTTGTTAAAAGCGATGTTTCACGCAAATTCAGATGCCTTGGTGGATGTTTTGTCGCAAATCAATTGAGCCACAATCGTCAAAATGTGTACCTTTTCTTTTCAGATATTTTTGGATTTGTTTAATTATTGTTTCACTGTAATTATAATAGTCCATGCACCCATTTAAATAGATTTTTAATCTTTTTAATTAATATTTAAAGGGTTGAAATAATGGAAAGACTGAGGAAAAATGATTGCACACATTGGACCATGTAAAAAACAGAATATTTACATTTTACAGTTGGTGGCCATAGATACATTTGACAGATATTCATTCTTCAACATGTTTTGCAGTTGAATTGTATCAACACACTGCCATGTTGATGCGGTACAGAGATCTCAATATATTTATTGACAAGATCACGGCCATAGAGAAACAGGTCTGGACACTTGGAGTTGAAAACTGACCCTCTTATGACTGATTGGCACCACTGGCTCTCTGGTGTTGTTTTAACATTGTGTAAATGGATCTACAAGAAGCAACCACGTGTCGGAACTGCTACGAGATGTGACAGTACGACCCTAGAGTACAATGTTAAAACAACACTTCATTGCTAGTGGTGCTTTCAGTCATTACGGGGTCAACTCAATAGCATTGTTTAGAAAGGCTAGTGTCCAGACCTGTAATTCTAAGACCGTGGACAAGATGGCGGCTAAGCGATTGTTGTGCAGCAAAAGTTTGAAGTCTACCGAGTTGCAATACATATCTCTGACTTAATGCACGTTTGTTTACATTTTTAATGTTTTGTTTTGGCATTTTCGGGGATATTGCATTGCGTATATAATTTTGATTTTCGGACAGATCCTTGTGTAAACAATAATCGAGACAGATCTTTGTGTAAACAATAATAATGCAATGTTTCACTGTGTCACAAGTAGTAAGAACAGAAATTTAAATGGCTAACACGTGGTGAAACGTAATTTTCAATCTATTCCATCAGTGAACTGGTAAATACCAAACAGTTGGTCTGTTTGGGTAGGTACACTGGACAAATAATCTTCATTTAGCCATATATTTTTTGTAATACAGTGGTTTAATATGTACATGTACTGAAATGGATTGAATAAAATTTAGTAAATTTTTTAAAACCTCAAAACTTAGAAAAACTAATGATAAATAGTTTCAACAAAAAGGAGGATATTTATGTAGTCTGGTAATGAAAATAATTAATTATTATAATTTGCACAGTTGAGTTAAGTACTGTACCAGGAACACACTGTAAACATTAAAAATTAATGATAATGAGGCGAAATCAAAAACTGCTTGATTCAATACACATAATAATTTTGATAGTATTACACAAAAAAAAATTCCGCTTAATTATTTTTTCATTGCTTTAACTAATTTTACACTGCTTTAAAGTTTTAAACACAAAATTTTTTAACAGTTTTTAATATTTTTAAACACCGAAATTGGCAAATTTTATTCACCATTTTTAGGGGTTCTTACATAGGTTCAAATTGTCATAGGTTAATCAAATAAGAGTATATTTTCCATTTCATGAAAACAAAGGAAAATGCAAAATATTTTACAACTGATTTCAAAGAAACATGTTTGTCTCTTTGTTTATTGAGTTGTTACCATATTTGCCGACATATAAGGCAATTATTCTTACATATTCTTGGCCTTCAAAAATAAGCTATTCGTCGTATATGAAGGTGTAACAAATTTTGATAACCTAAAAATTGTTTGAAAGTTAAGCTGTAAGTTGTGCAGTTGTTCGATGTTACAAGGGTTGCATTTTCCGTCACATTAAAACAAGTGCCCTGTTTTTTGATAAAATTTACAGTACAAAATTTTGATGAACATTATATTTGTGACCTAGGCTACTTTTGCCTCGCCGCAAAGCGTGCATTGCTTGGCTATCAATACAACTGGAGCGCATGCCTAGATCCTTTGTGACTGTCTCACCAGCACGCAACTCTTGGGCGGAGAAAACGAAGATGTAGGTACGGTACCACACAGTCACATGCCTAGTGCTTGGCTGGCAGGCGAAAACAGCGCACAGAAGTGAATACAGTAACTTGACCTTGCCAGCAGCTGCTGCAGCCCGGAGTTACCATATAGTGCGCGGCGGACCTCAGCCCTGCATTGCCAAGTAGCGCACAGCTGCCGGCAACTGATGATGTTGTCGCTGGCTATATGTTACCACCGCAGTGCATTTCCTTGGCTCTTGTGCATCCGGAGGGCAGTAGTAGCCAATGTTATTGGTTTAAGTGTCTCCTATGATGTTTATATACCAGACCCGCAACTTCCAAAGAATCTTATCAGTAAGATTTTCAAAATATTTAAAATTTGACGTAAATCAAACGCGGCATTTCATGTGCTGTGTATGATTAACTGCTATTAAAAAATAATAGTATTAATAATATTGGCCTACAAAGCTATTTACATTAAAACTGAACACATAAATATTTTAAATATACTATATAATTATTTGCCACCATTGCTTACATCATAAAAAACAGAAAACTACTTGGGGAAATAAACTACTGAATGTTTGTTGCAGTACAGATCTACCAGGTCATTGCAAAATGCGAACAAATCACAAGCGAGTCGGTAGACAAGTTCCGCAGAGTTTAGTTTGGGTTGTTGACATAGAAATAGTCAGCAGTAGCTGTAATCCCTCCGCTACTACGTAACACAACCATTTCCCATTGCTCAGTCTCGAAATTATAAACTTTTCTCCAAAACCGGTGACTTAGAAAGGCTTGAAACGGAAAAACTTGAAAAGAATGGTCTGAATGTAAGTTTTATTGAACGTCGCACTTCGTGAATGTACATTTTCTTACACCACACAACTGCTTGCTTTCAGTAACCGCTCTTACGAGGAAACGTCTCCTTAACAAAACTGAAGCTGGTTACGACCTAGAATTTAAGAAAGTCCGAGAAACCACATCGGTACATCATTACATTAAATTGTTTGGGGGGTTAAAAACCGCCCCACACCCTACGGCCACGTACGCGAGAAAGAAAAATTTAGTAGAGTAGAATTTTATCCGAAAGCAATTTAAAACATTATTAAAAATAGAGAGTTCCGGCCACGGGTGCCTCTCGCGCACGTTACATTTTCACGCTTACTCACATTTCTATAGGATTTTGGGCCGCAGCCCCGTGGACGTCCGTCTTCTTCGGAGTCGCGACTTTTTCTCTTACCCGAAGATGGAGGCAGGCTTGCAGGAAAAAGTATCAAGGTCACGGTGCACTTTGCCGCGATTGGCTGGCTCCGAGCACGTGACACCAGTACTTCCCCTGTCTGTGTGCTACACCCAACACGACTAACAAAAAACGGGCCACAAAACATTACCATATATGGGCACAAAAACTGAAAACTCAAGGGCGAGCACACATCACCTAACCATAGCCAAATATGGGCATAAAAACTGGCACGGAGCATAACAAGGACAAAGCTGTGCCTCCTCCGCCTGGCCCTCTGGCCATAGCTATTATCATTATACCCTAACTTGAAATAAAATAATTATACAATAAAATATCACAAACTTTTCTCCATAAGAACAGTTACCTTCAGCTGTTATTGTTAAATAAAAATACAAAAAATGTACTTTAAAGCAAAAGAAAATAATATATAAGTGGAACCCTGCAATGTTACATGTTATAGTACTTTGTTCTATCAGAATAAAATACAAATACAACTCATATTTATTGATACATTTACACAAACCTATGTACTTGGTTAGGTATTGTAGATTAGTTTTTAATTTTATTTTTCCACACAGAAGGCCATTTCAACAATACCTGGTTGTCAATCAATTTCCGGTACTGCAGTTCCGCGTTTTCTGAAGATTGTGTGAACACAACACACTGGGTTAACACAGCACTGCACAGCAGTGCCTATGAAGTTATATTTTAACGTCTTAAATTTTATTTATATTCCTACGTTTTGCGAACGCTAAATACGCAACTGTTGATACAGGAAGCACCTGACCTCAAATCTACCGCCAAAATAATTAATTAAAAGTTTGTAAACGGCCTAAAATAATTGTTTACATACCGAAAGTCTCCGGGCTATACATACGCGACGAGATATAACTTTCTTATGATTTTGTTCTCTTCACATTTTTCCGAGCTACGTTTTTTTAATTAGTCCGCGCAAATATCAATTTGAAAGGCAAATTAGCTTCACAGAATCCAAAAAATCGCGTAGCACAACGCATGTAAACATGCGAGCCACAACCAACGCCATTTTGAAAACAACAGACTGTTGAAACGAAAAAATTTGTTTGACCTGACCAGCTCGACTCTGCAGTTCGAGTTATCGAGAGACAAATAATATGGTACAATGGCTTCACAAGTAGTACAATTATTCCCAAAATTACGGTATCATCGGCTTACTTCATTATTTACAACACGATAACTCAGTATAAAGTACGATACACGTACCATAAATACGATACTCAAGGTAGCACGGCGTTGGAAATTGTGCGATTTCGCCGGCACACAGAAAATCCGTAAAATTTTTAGATACGTCCGTGAAACCGTAATACCTCTATATTTCCGTACAAATTACGGGCAATCCGTAAAAGTTGGCAGGTCTGTATATACTCATGATAAAGGCATTAAAAATATTTCAACTAAATATTTATGTTTCTGGCAAAGGAAAAAGATACTTGGATAGATCTTTACGCCAGCATATACTTTTCTGTAGTACACTATTTGTCTAAACAATGTCTGTACACAATGTTCAGCCTATTGACTGAAGTTTTTATAGTAAGTGTATACTAAATTGAAAAGTTTAGGTTACTGTGGTTAAATATAGGAGATCTTAGCAATTTTATAAAGTCATTCTTGGGGACATTGACACTTCATAAAATTAAGGCTCTACATACTATACACAGACAGCACAGGATTATACAGCAACATATTCACAGAGATGAGCACTTCCAAAGCAAATCAACCGAACTTTGTTCTTGATCCAGTTGTGTGTGATGCAACCTCTTTGGCTTATAGCCTCCACAATTATTTATTTTTCTACAATTATGTATTAACATCAGAGTTGTGCAAATGTGGATGTTTATTTTTCCTTAACGAAATGAATATGAATATTTTTCCTTGATATTCGTGAATAATGAAACAAATACGAATAAAAATTGTATGCACTTTTAGTCTTAATGAATCTTTAACGAATATTGTAAAATAAAGTACTGGTTCATACAGTATGCCAATAGTATGCTGGCTAATTATTTCAAAACAAAATCAAAAAATAAAAATGTACTGAACAATGAAAAGCAGTACATTTCATTAACATACCTACATAGTTTTTCTAAGTATAGTTAAGTAAAAGCAAACTGATATACCTCAATCTTTAGATTGATAAATTGGAATTTAGCTTAGCCTAGGTTTTCCCGCCTAAAAGTTTCGTTTTTTAAATTTCCTTAGCTCTCATTCATTTACATCTTTGTTAATAAATCTCATTTTGAAAGGTTATGTTGAAAAAAGGTAACCCACACACAACTTAAAAAATAATTGGCATTTATTTAAATTACACATATAATTTTACGATACCCACAAAAAAAAATAATTTTTAAGCTTCCCGAGATATTGAAACTTTAACCAAACACCGCACATGCTCTTCCAAGTACGTGCAACCAATCCTACACGCCACTTGGGTTCTTCCTCGTACGTTCAACTAATCATCTGTTCGGGCTTGTATTTATCCAGAGCCGCTGTTCTAACTAAATACAGTGCCCCCACAATCATAACAGCCATCTTGTGAAACCTTAACAGCACACTGCAAACTGTTTACTTTACTGGCCAGCACAATTATTTCTTTACTATCAAGCGCAAAATCTGTAGACTGCTAATAAATGTTGCAACATATCGCAAGTTTGGTGGCTTTAATTATTAATTAATCAACAAGGATTTCTCACAGTTAATCAAAGTAGCAATAAAATGTCTGGAAATGGTTAACATCCATTGGGGAAGACGTAATGAAGACAGAAGTGCAGCTATTCATTTGTTTGTGCCTGTGTTTACATTGACAACGTGATCTGATTGGCAGTTGAGTTGATGTTATTGAAAAGTAGTAGAAGTGTTGGGAAGCACGTTACTTTCACATATATATTGAATTTTGTGTGCATTAAAATAATCTCTCTGGATATAAACTGCGATAATTTTAATGTCGGGCAAGACGGCTTCTACAAGTATTGGCGTGTGAGCGTTAAGTTTTGAAGAAAAACTTAAGATAATATCGGAAATTGAAGCAAATAGGAAGGTTATTTTCATTTTAAGAAAAATGTTTATTGGTTGAGAATTCCACCATCTACACTGATTTTGTTAAAACTTCTTCCCCTCTAAGAAGTTTTCCGTGTTAAGAATTTGTTTTGCATATACGTAGTTCCCTAAAAAACATTTAAGAGTTTTACTGTAGCATTGGTTGCTTAAGTTAGCGGGATCGGAAGTATAAAAATACTGTAGGTTCGTTTATTGATTAAATTTCACTGTAAAATATGTGATTGTATTAACTGTAATATGCAAAAACGGGAGATTTGTGTTGACCGGGATTTTACTAAGGACTCACTTAAATGAACATTCAAATGACACTGAATATTCGTTGTTAACGATAATATTAGTTTCCAATAAGCTTTCGAATATCAAAATTGTTATCGAAATGAATAATGCAATATTCGAATTAGAATTTGATATTTTGAATATTCGCACAACTCTAATTAATATATGGTTCACAATACAAAGCAAATGTCTCACCTGTTGGCTGCTTCTTTTTGTCCCTAAATATGGAGACACAGCGATGCTGATACTTGAGCGGTGACTCAATGCGCTTGTATTCTTGTGGCTTGCTCTCAAGTTGGTAAACTATGAGCCCCCGTCCAGCAGTGCCAACCACAGCCATAGGGAAGTCCTACAACACAAGTACATGTCATCGCCTCATACATTTCCATCACATAATCTCCCTCACACAAACACCCTTATTTACATAACACAGCACACTGTTCGCAAGGGGGGAAAATTTAACATCATGTCACCGTATTTACTCGTATAATGGCCATACCCCTAGTATTTTGAAAGTCTTACACAGGAATTTAAGAAAATCCACAAACAGTGACGGTTCATTACTAAGAACTTCAGTTTCAAGAATTTGTCAGTCTAAACTATAAATTAAGATCCCCCTCTCGAACTAAAATAACGTAAAATGTGCTCAGTTTAAAGAAGATTAGATACAAAGCACACAATTCTCTAGGATTTTTCATGTTTGTTATAATGAGAATTTACTGTAATGGCTGCACCTGTCTGTTCGGAAATAGAGAAACCCTATCACATGAGTGTATTGTTCATTTTTTTGTGAACGCAACACATGTGTGCCAAGTAAATAACTAGAAGTGGTGTATTCTTGAACCGTATCTCAGAACTGAACGTCCGTGAGTGGCAAGAAGAACAGTATAGAGAACCTTAAGCACGGTGCAGCAAAATAGTTTTCTTCTGCCAATCATATCGCATCACTAAAGTCATGTGAGCCGTTTCAAACACTGTGATTATTTGGCAGTACAAATGTACTGCATCCTTGTAATTATTTACTGTATTTACTCTAAAATAGTTCAATTTTTTTTTTTTTACAAATTTGAGGAATTAAAATGCCGGGCTAAACTATAATCGCGGACGTATGAAATCGTCACCGAAATTATGGTTTTGAAACGGCATGGCGAGTCAATGTTTTTAAAACGGCAGACCAGTATATACTATGGCCACGACCATAGATTGTAAACTGTGGCGCTAGCAGTCAGCGCGTTCTAATAGATGCATCTTTACTAGTATTTCCATAATCAACTTGTCGCTTTGTTTATTGTATGCTGTTACTGTAATTTCAGAGTCAAGAAAGTTGTAGCGTTGTATTTGTAATTGATTTGGTAGAAAGGAGATGCACAACAACAAAAATGATGTCAAAAGGATTGCAGCATAGTTTTGATGCAAACTTCAAAATCATAGTTGCAAATTACGCATTGTGAACTAACAATTGTGACTTGTGAGGCAGCGTGGGAGTACGGCATCGGCAAAACAAACGTAAGGAACTGCTGATTTGCAGCGACTGAAAAATGCAAACTGTTCGCGAAAATCCTTCTGAAGACCAAAGAAAGGAAAATTTCAGGAAACTGTGAAAATTGTGTGGTTGCGTTCATAAAGGAAACTCGGATGTTATCACGTTGGCAGATGCCAAGAACTGAACATTCCATCCAAGGAATTTAAAGCTAGTAACTCAGGTGTGAGCGAATTATGCAACGTGGCTTTTCCTTGAGGCGTCGTATATCTATAGCTAAGATGCTTTCAGACTTTTAGGAAAATAAGTGTTGTTCCAGCATCATGTTATCAAATTAAGATGAAAAAAAAATTATTTGCTTGACAAATGAGCAATGCGGATGAAACTGTCGTGTATTTTGATAATGCCAAGCAATACCACTGGAGACACACGTACTAGGTATTAAGGTATTTTATAATTTATTAAATGAATTTTTGACTTATATTCAACCAAAAAGTTTTTTCTAAACTCATAACCTAAAAGTAAGGGGTCGAATTATATTCAAAGTCAAATTATTTTCGGGTAAATAAAGTAATTTAACATTAAGACAGTTACAAGCACACAAAAATGCAAATGATTGTGTGTCTGATTGTACACGTGATTGTGTGTATTTTACTTCTGTTTTAACGTAAGTAGTTTCACTTGGCTGTCGTGTCATCAACAGTACTGGAACGTCTTAGTTATTTATGTTTTATTTGAAGACTTTTATCACTTACAAAAATAATTTCTAATTATAAGTTCAATATTTTTAATAATTTCCTGTTGTAACCTTTACATTATCAGTTCAGCAAGCGTACGAAACACTTCTGCTCATACACAAATCACTAATTTTGCAGGTGAAGATTTATGTGGTTACTTTTACTCATGGCTATATTTTACAATATTTAATGCAATATTATGCTATATTGCTATGTTAAATCTGTAAGAAATGGTTTAAAAGTTTTTACACTTACTCTTATCGTTTACACTAAAAAATAATGTCTTAAAAAATTTATTCTGAAAACACCTCATAATGACTGAACCCAAATTTTTTGGGTGAAAATTTGGTTACATACATATTGCTACTATGCGAGTAAATTCGTAAAACTTATTTAATTAAGTATGTATATATATATCTCCATTATAAGTTTTCTATTAAACATTATGCACTTACAAGGAACAACATAGAGACAACTTGCAAAACCATTGCATGTCAGTGACTACTATATACCCTATGGAAACTAGAAAGGTATTTTTAAAATAATAAAGATGTATTGCTAATCATATTACAGTTACAATACAACCCAGTTAAGACATCTGTGGTAGGACAGAAATAATGCTCATTAACAATGAAAACTTATTAAATGGATTAAATTACACGTGTGTTTATAAACAAGATGCAGAATTATTCAATTTATTACACAGAATTTATGCTTGTTATTCAGGAAAAAATTTTACGATGGCCAACTCACACCTTTTTGAAGTGAACTAGTTTAAAATTGCCAACTTTTTTAATGGGAGCTTCTAACAAGGTATACTGTTACAGGTAATTGGTCATGGAAAAGAAGAGAAAATGTGAAGCAGGAACGAGGGCTACCCACCACATCAGCGCAGTACACCCTTTCCGGCAGCGTGATGGTCATCATGGGGTTCGGGGTGCGAGTGTCCCAGAACTTGAGTGTTTTGTCCCAGGAGCCAGTCATGAGACACGAGTACGCAGGGCTCTTGATCCAGTGGCATGTCTTGACAGGTGCATCGTGTGCCGCCACCTGCACCGTCTGGTTCGTGTTCAGATCCCAGCACTTTACCATCTTGTCGCACGATGCCATGAACACCTTTGTGCCGTCCTGCAAGAGTATGGATCCGTGTACTGTCACTATCAGTGTTACTCCTCCTCAGATCACATAACCAATTGCTGATCACTAACATACGTCCAACAGTGGTGCTCTAGTTCTAGTGGACATGGTAGATGAGTGTGATCTCTGCCCAGATAAAAGTGAAAAAGAGCGACAGCACAAAGTTGAATACAGTATACTCTCCCTCATGCTCTCTGCAATCTTTATTTATTATAAGCATTTGTAAATGTGTTGAATTTCAGTAAGACATATAATTCAACAGAAATGCTCCATTCACTTGTTTTTTTAACTAAGTATTATATGAATTATTTTTACCCATAAGTTCACGTGGTGAATATTTTTACCAGTAAGTTCTTGTGGTGAATATTTTTACCCAAGATCTTGTAGTAAAATACATATTTTTCAGAAATAAATGAAAACTTAACACCTTAAGTCAGAAACAAAGACATTTATAGTCTTTCACTAGCCCACAAATATTTTAGGATGATTGCTAATGTCATTAAAACAATTTGGTGTTTTCTTGTATGCTGTGTATGTTCACCCAAAAGTACAGTACTTTGTTCCAAATCAAGAGACTGAGAGCATGACAATGTACTGTCTTAGCAGAATTCAAAACAGTTCTCTCTGGTGTGTGTGTGTGTTCTTTAATTTCAGACAATGCCTTACTCCAGAGTAACGTTTTGAATCCAAAAGCATATCTTTCATTGTACTAACTGTGAATTTATGTGGTACTTATTTGCCAATCTTGCTAAAGTCGTCGTCATTACTCAAACTTCATTAACTACTATTTGAAAACATATTTTAAGCATCAGTACCACAACTGCTTAACAGTTATTCTAAATACACTACTGAATAATAGCAGACACACAGACAATATTTTTGTGACAATGAACACTCCAACCAGTATCGAGCACCTCTAGGATCACATGTTTTATGTGGCAGCATTGTATGATGCTACATACATATTGTTTCTACTGTACATACAAAGTGTGAAGTCTGTTCATCTCCTGAAATTTGATATTAAGACTAAAATAATTTTCTGTTTTTATTATTATTATTATTATTTACTAACCTAATTCAGTACACACAACTATTATTAATATTTATTTAGCATTATTCCTAGCAACAATATCATTATTACCAATATCATGCAATGCACAGATTTATATATTTTTTTTATTTTCCATGTAAACACTATATAATGGAAGAAACATAATGTAATTACTGTATTAGAATATTAAAGCATTGCCAACCTCAGAAATTGTAATGTCACTTGTTGAACCCTCAGCTCCTTAGATAGGTCCTACCACTAGTGTGAACGTTACAATAATGGTCAAGTACAGGCTGTGTCTGGTATCATTATTGTAACGCGTAGGCAGCGTAGAAGCCTACATCGTCTCACCAATCAACAATCCTGGTCATGGCACCAAAAATGTGACGGGTCGGGCGACTTCTTATTTATGATTATTCAAGCATCTCCACTCCAGCTTCTTCCACAAATAAAAGAAGAAATATGGCTGGAAAGTTTTAATCAGCCTTTCTGAAGGTTACAAGTCGATCGTACCAAATCTGTACGTCTCGGACAAATACATTTCAGTCAAGCCCGAAAAGTAAGAAAACAACAGTTGCACAACAAGCTGAATTTTATTTTAGATTAGTGCGCTCCCGGGAAGAGAACCAGTCCAAATGAAAAGAAAATTAAGTCTGCATCCTGCCAAAAAACAAATACAACTAATTCTTCATCACGGCCAAAAACAGTAAAGCCGGCCGAACAAAACAAACAAGAAAGTTATACAGATACAGAATTATTCAAACAAAACATTAGTTTCCCAGACTCTAATCCCTTGGAGCTTATCGCCCTCACACGTGTTTCAAACACGTCCGACCAGCTCAACTGTAACGACTAACGAAACATGTCCGTCTACGTCTGCGGACACAACCAGAGTAAAGTAATGGCGGACCTCGCCAAGCCAAACTGGCTCTCTCCCTGCAGCGACTCTGGCGGCCACCCAACTTACCAAGCAAGAAAATACTTAAACTACGTAATATATTACAATCACTTTACTTTTTAACAACCTGTGAAGTGAAAATATTGCTTTGAAGACCATAATTACAGTTTAATTTACAACATAATATTTAATAAATTTAAATTGCATGTCTTTTCATTGGCCCATGCCAGCCTGCGCAAACATAGCACCGTCTCTCTCGCACACTCAATGAGCGGCCGCGCACGTGCACTCCCGTGAAAAGTAATAGTAGTAGAAAAACAGTTAAAAATCTAAATTTAGCGATTCCAGGAACTGGGTAGGCACCACCTGTGTCATCAAACAAAACTAGCCAACAGTACACCCAACCTGAAGTCACAGTACAGTAATAAATGAAATATTTAAACAGTTGCAAATGATTAAATTAAATTAGAAATTCAAAAAAACAACATAACAAAAACTTAAACACAACAAATTCAATATATAACTGGATAATTTCAATACTGATAAGAGATAAAATGCCAAACATTACATTACCAAACGCCTGTCAACAATACCTGAAAATAATTAAGTAGACAATAGCAAATTCAATACATCAAACATAAGGAAATAAATAAAACCAAAATAAACAGGAAATAATTAAGTCATAAGTGGTGGGTGGACCGCCTCACATTATCTATGCGCAGTGGAACATCTTTATTACAAACCTAAAGAAACCTAAATTTTTGCAGTTTGTAATAATGAGTTTTGTATTATTAAGTGTTTGCAAAAACCCAAAAAAAGTCTGCAAGTAGGCCTATTTTTTTGGGCTATGTATCCTCAAAATTCAAACATTTTTATCATTACAACACAGTAATTTAATTAAACTGGTACACTTTATGTTACATTGTTTTATGTATAAAATATATTTTTATTGAGCATCAAAGTAAATATTTAAATACTCATCTCATTCCAGGGGGACAGAAAAACCCTTGGTAGTAATGAGAACTAACATAAACAGGGCTTGTATTAACAATGTTTCACTATACTTATATGGTTATTTTTAGTAACCACAAAATTATACAGCAACACTCAAAAACTGAAAATGCAACTACATGTGTCAGTATTTAAAAACTAACCATAAGCTAGGTAGCTTAAAAAAAAATATTCAAATTGTGCCCGTCCAAGGCATTAGTTAACCAGACTACTATCTATCAGACCTACGCCTGAAAGCCTGGTCTAACCGGGCTAACCCCGGGGTGTGCATAGGTACAACTATTCCAAGGGAGTACACAAAAGAGCACAGACAAACACACACATTAAATACGAGTGGGAATGACAACATCTACTAGAAACAAACGTAATCGTGGCATGGTTTCGACATATGTATTTACGTCAATGTGCACTGATGACAAACGTTACTAATTACACAAAATCGTTATTAAAACACAAGCAAAACGGGCTCAAAGTCCTTAACAAATAAATGAGGGCTCGTAAGCCTTATCCAAAAAACACCGGAAGGAGTATAATACAGTTCAAATGGAAAATTCAATACCTCGACTCTCGTTTCTCGCCCACCACATCAACGTCCGCTCGGCCAATTAGAATAATAGAAAGGTGAAGAAGTAAGCAAAAACTAAACACACACGGAAATATTAAGCACAAAACCAACAAAGGGTAGACACGTGAATTATCTAACCATAACACGGAAGAACGACCCTAAGGTAACACTTACCAAAGCAAAACGATCGGGCGGGCATTGAGGTAATGGCGAGAGAGGCACAACCTACTCCTCGAAACGCTGGGGAAAGAGTGACGAGCACAAGACGACGAGGCGCTAAGGCAGAAGCGGGGAAGGGGGGAGGGAAGGCCGGCCAAAGGTGGGGACACGAAGACTACAGAAGACACCCGAGCTCCGACGAAGCGGCGAGGCATGCGCACTACACAGATCCAGACGTCACAGAGCAAGACCGGCGGCTGACGTCTCATCCTTGACGTAGGATTCAAACAAGTCCAGAGGCACACAGTGGCAGGAACCGGAGGTCAGTCTCTAGTACTTCAAGGAAGGTGCTGTCCCAGCACAAAATGTTTTTTTTGTTTGTTTTATGAGAAAGATAAAGCAAAAGTCACCCCAAATTAAAAAAATATATATAACTGCAACAACAAAACAACAGAGTGAACCAATATAAAAATGGTACATTTATTTAATCCTTAGCTTACTTAATATTTTTACAAAACAAAATATACTTTTAAATACACTAAACAATATTATCCACATACAGTACTGTATTAAGTTTTTATAATTAATTAATTAATTTCCATAGGATTCCTGTTCATTGTTTAATGTTACATTCATATTAGTTTAAAATTTATATTCTACAATATCTCTATGTAACTCATGAGAAAGTTCTTACTGCGGAACACATAAAAACACTGGTAATTGAAAATGTAAACTTATTATATCTAAAATACAATCTATAATAAAACTGAGAAATTAAATCATAATACAAAATTTTGAGTTATCGGTGGTAAATCCAGGAATCAGAGTTTCAATAATAATTACAACAACCTTTAACAATTATTAGTGGGTAAAAGACATTTACCAAAAAAGAATGTCAACAGAACGCGCAAGCATTGTAATAGAATCATCTGGAACATGATCATTATCAACAACACACAATGATATTCAAATGTCTACTCACATCACTCCAGCAAACATCCAGTACTGGCCCTTGCATTGTTTGCATTGACTTTGGAATGGTTTTCCCCGTCTGCTCCACTTCCCAGCAACGTACCTGAACATTTGTCACACAACACTTCACATTGGCTACATCAACATACATAGCAACCAAATATATTTGTGTGTGTGTGTCTGTTGAACTATGGTAGAATATGAAAAATCAATGTCAAGGTGTTAAACATTCTAAAAAGTGGTGGTATTGCAGAAAAGAGTAAGATACAGCTCACAATGTATATTCCCCATCTCCCTCTCTCTCACACACACATGCATGCACACTGACACACAAAAACTGCAAGCAAACCAACCTTTCTAAAATATACCCACTGTTGAAGAGACGACAATTTTTTATCTGTGAGCTAAGGTTGCATTCAACCAAGACTTGATACCTACAGTTTATAAAGAAAACTATATCTTAAATTTTCATCAAAAATTGAACTTATAAAAAGCCAGTACAGTACTTTATTTAAATCTGTACACTTATAAGCTTTAGAGCATTTAGGGTTGTACACACTATTGAGTAAATTTTACAATACCAGTCTGAATTTGAAGTCATTTTATCAATGAATTTTAATTTGAAAATAACAAAACTTATTCCTCTCATACTGTAATTTTTTTATATTGATACAATACTTGAAAGATGATATGTATGATTTACTAAAATGTATTAATTTATAGATGTGGGTGTGCCTGTAAAGAAATTCAAACTGTAAATTAATATTGTTATAAAATTTCTGCGTGTTATCTAATATTGTTTGATGCTCAGTACGAGGATATTACACATTTGAATAAACAAGTTAACGTAATTAAAACATTAAAAAAGTAATGCTTCTCAACCTATCACAATTGGGTGTTGTACAGAATTCTTCTTGTTTTTTTTATAGAAATATTTCTTCCACTATTACAAATTCAGTCACACTGCAGTGTGAAGTTTGTGAGCATTGTTACGTTAGTGCACAGGCCCAACTTGCTACACGATGGTCGACTGGCTGCTGGTAAGTTAAGGGAGAATTAAAGAAGAAATTATAAACCATACGATTTGAACTAAAATTTTAAAATTTTTCAAAAACATTACAGACTCACTTCTACAAGAAAAGAACAAGAACCGTAACTGGTGGAAAAAATTCTCATAAAACATTAATGTGTGTCTTATCTGAACTACATACTAAGCTGATTTTCTTGAACCATTAAAAGATTAAAACAAAGATTGTGAATTTAAAAATTATGTTTAATTTCTTACTTCAATGTGACTGTAAGTGACAAAACACAAATGGATCTGTTAAGTGTCGTGCGCCGTCCACTTCCCTGGCATAACAATCCCAACATGTTCGATGGTGGTGACCTCCGTTGGCATCAGACATTACATAGGCAATATCCGTGCAGCTGCTAGTATACCCCTCTAATGTTCATAATTGTATTCTATTTAATTATTAGGAAATAATGGATCACTATCATTACAATTCCAGTTCTAATGTGTCACAAGTGCCAAAAACATCACCAGTAAATGTTATCAGCAACCATTTTCCTGCACCGTGCCCTCGCACATTTTTCCAATCTCAGCAAGTCCTCTGTTTCCAAATATTATTAGCTGCCGTGGTTATTTACAAATAAGCAGTAAATTTACTATCATGCCTACTTGAAATACTCTGCTTTGCCTAATCTCAGAATAGTTTGAGTCCTAAAGACACTTCCTTTTTAGGTGTTGCACATCTATGATACATCATTCTAGAATTTTGTTTTTAAAATGAACCTGAGATATCCATTCCACTGTATTTAAGGTACACTTTGCTTGTATTGCGACTGACATTATATAACATACATAGAAAGTGTAAAAATTGAATGAAGTTTTACAAAACACCTAAAAGTGAATACTTATTGGTAAGAAAACTATAAATGTATTTACTAATAATATTTTGGAGAAGGGGTGGGGAAGCAGTAGGGAACAAGGTAAGGTAAGAGGACTTGTCTCGATAGCGAGGTCATTAAAGGTGATTACACTAAAATTGACACAATGACAGAAACAGGGAGCAGAATCGGCAGTGGCTTTTTAAAGAACCATCCCAGCATTCAGTTAGCGCAATTTTGTAAAACCCTCTAATACAAAAGTCAGGCTGATCCTCCTAAATGTGAGTCCAACATGTTACATTGCACCACCTCACTCGGAGGTGAGGAGAGCGTGTGGATTGCAACTTCTGGTCTTGCCCTTGCACACACCATCCATACTAATACAAGCTGACACACAACACATTGAAAACAGTCCAGTAAACTACATAAAGGCACTCACATTATTGTCCCAGCTGCCAGCAATGAGAAAGTTCTGTGGAATTGTAGCAGGGCTGAATGCTAGTGAAGATATGGAATCATCTGGAGGGGAGACCACCTCAAAATCCTTCATTGGGTTCGAGGAGGATGGAGTCGCCGTGGCTCCGAATGTTGGAGTGTTACTCAGTCCAGTTTGGCCAAACATGATGGTCATATTTCACCTGAAAATGCCAATCAACACAACACCACAACTCAGTTTTTTATGTAGGCATACAATAATGCCCAATTGAACCATTTTATGCATAAAAGAACCAAGCGCCATTGTGATGCAACTGAGAAAATCTAGGTTGAGTGATAAATACCTGCATTTAATTACAATTGCATGCATGACAATATTGCAGAACAATAAAATTATCGTGCTTGGTTCCTTTATGCGTAATATGGTTCAATTATTGTAACCCCTCCAGGACATGAAGCCAAAAATCATACATCTGGCTATTCAAAGACAAAGCAACCAGTTTAGAAGCCCTTGTTGTTACTTTCCTTTCAGCCAATATCTATCTTTTTTTCCCCCATCACTTTTAAACCTTAAAATAAGTTTTACATTCTACACATAATTCAACATAGTATGAACTACGCATCAACTACTTTTTTTTTTTAATATCAACCGTGTTTTTAATTAATCAGCTGGAGTTTGGTAGATTTGCTGTCACGGGACAATGTTTTGTTTTGTTGATCACCAAATGCTTAAGAGCATTCTGATGGCGGCAAGTCAAAGTATACCGACACATTTAGTACATTTGTTTAGTACTTTACTAAATGTGATGTCAACAACTCAATTTTATACAACTTATAATTTAGATTTCACACCTTGTTTCATGCTTCTTTGTTCAATAGTTTGCACAATTTGCTAAGAATTTCCACTGCGCTGCTTTTTTGGTTATGTTTAGTGAACTCATTTCTTTTTTGCTACTCAGCATGTTTCGTCTGGTAGCAGTAGCTTACCTTGCTCTTGAGAAGGGTCAACAGAGAGTTGATTGAGATTTGCTCTCATGACTTGTTGGAAAGTTCAAAACGTTATATTCTGGTTACTATTTAAACATGTTAAAGAATTTTTCCCTACCCAGGATAACCTTGCAACTTGAATTAACCTCCTAAAGTGGATTTAAATGTTGTGAATCTTCATTTATGAAGAATTCTTATTTAATTCGACTAGTCTTTCACAGGTCTACGCAGTAAACTTGTGTTTGGGATGCAAAATGTATGATAAAAGTGTACCTTACCAGTTAGGATGATGTCAACATTTTTTTAGAATGTATGAAAATATGTTGACTGTAAAAGACTACACAGGTAGGCCTACACTTAGTTATTTTAAATTTTAACTAAATTGTTTATAATGTACTTTTATCTTAAAGGGAAACCTACAGTGTTAAGAGTTAATATAGATTTACAAGAGCTGTTTTTTTCAAAATTTTATTTACCTACCTATAAGTTCACCCCATATTTTCCCTGACATTTACAGCCACCCTCAAAGTGAAAAGTTTTTTTACATGCCTAACGAACATTTTCCAAAAACCTTTGTTATTTTGCTAAAAGTCCTTAATCTTTATAATCACAGTTCTACACAGATTAGTCTATAAAATAAACTATAAAATCCTAGGTTTGTTTTGGTGGAATTAAACAACATTCGTACAGTATGACCTTAAATGCACCGGTGAACAGTAGAGATTACTGAAACGGAAATGACACCACTTAATTCTGATAACATTGTTCTTCTGTTTCAAAAAAAATGTGAAGGGCTGAGAGGACCTTGCCAGAAGCCTTGCAAGTGAAACCTGTCCCTGGCCCTAGGGATGAAAAATAGACTATAGATGGAAAGTAATATGAAGGGAAAACTAACTTCTTGCTATTCATCGCAGTTGAAATTGTGTATGTTTGGGTCTTTCCTTTCTCTTCGTCTACCCTTACTTTTATTGCTTTTGAAAGCGCACATCTTAACATTAATTTAGGTTTTCTGGCATTTGGGAAAAAAGGGAGTTGGCTGGTGGAAGGGAAAGGGTCAAGGATGAGTATAATATTGTTGAAAATCTCAGTCACTAGCGTCAGTCTATTGGAAATGACAATGCCTTCTGGTTTAAAGTAGTTGTACGTGAATGAAGAGATCTAGTCCTACGACAATATCACATTATTACAGTGGCAAAAACTCCAAAACAGCATTGTTTCTGAAATGAAAAGAGTAGCTGCTACAGGAGTATTCCGAGAAAACCTACCAACTACAGCAACATAATGATCTATTGCTCAAGCGACTTCCTTCCACTTATAGACATGGACATCCAGGTTTGATTCACGCTGTTATCGCTCGGGATAATTGCATATGTAAAACAATGTGGGTGTTGCCTGGCGCATGTTATCTCACATAACACATAATGTTCTTTTCACCCACCATGTAACAAACTCGTCACACACACTCCGACAGTTTATAACCATGATTTTTATCACATCACTTTGGGTTTTAATCCTACTCTGTTTGCCCCAGCTCTCCTCACCTATGCCTTTTCTATTGATATCTCTAGTCTGCTCTACTTCAAAACCCCTATCATTACACCATCCTCTCAGTGATTGTTAATTCTGTCCTTCCTACTCAACTCTGAACCTCTCTAAACAACCAGCTGTCTCCCTGCCCAACCGGTCCCTTCAACTCCTCTTTCCTTGTTTTGTCAAGTACACCCTATTCCTTCCTACATTTTCGAATCGTATCCACTTCCTGCTTTCTATGAACGTAGCCCCCAGATCCCTGCACACACCGTCATATAGCTCACTTGCTGCCACTGCCGTCACATAGTTTACTCCCCGCCTGGCCAGCACCTCTCTAAACACTATTTTTGCATTTGGAAATTTCTCCTGCACATTGATAAAAACCTTTTCACATCCCTCTTGACTGCTTCCTTTCTTCTAGCTGGGTTGTCCCCATCCCTCCCCAAAAGTATCACCCCTTGACTTTACCGTTTCCCCTTAATTTACTAACCCTTTTAACTGGGTTCCTTATTTTGACCCCACCAACTGCTGTTTTGTATACCTGTCCCCTCATGCCTCTCTTCAACTCCATACCCTTAAGGGCGCGGTTCACCTTAGTTTTCAACGTCTTTATTTATTTTTATATTTGTACCAGATATTTTTTTCTTATTTTAGACATAAATTGTGACCATGTCAAATCAACCAATGAAAAATTTATTTTGAAACTTTGTGTCACAGATTTGTATGATTTTTTGTATATTAGTTATCCCATCTTAATATATTATAAGTATGCTTATTTTAATTTTTTTTCTTCGATAGTTTTTTTTATACAAAATTTTTTAAAATAGTGCAGATATAGCCAATTTTTGTCACATTTTGAATCACACAAAAGCTTGTAGATTCACAACCAATGGTCCTAGAAGGCTGTTTGGGAGCTCGTTTTAAAGCTCATTGAATAGGCTTTGATTTGATATGCGGCATGACCAGGTTCAGAAAAAAAGTTATTTTTTTTTTTTTTTTTTTTTTAATTTTTAATTTTGAAAATTTAAAAAAACACCATCTTCGAATATATTTCTAAAAATATATGTAATTCCGACATATATTGGTAATATATCTGCCAAATTTCAAGTTGGAGAAATTATGGGATTATTAAAAAATAAAAGTTTGAAATTTAGTAGAACTAAAGAAATGTAAAGAAAAGTAGCAAGATTTTTTTTACTTTAAATTTTGACTTACAAGTATTAAATACTATGAGAACAGGCAGTGGAGTACTAAATTATCATTAATAAATTGTTATCTAAGTTATACTTTACATTTGTCCTGTCTCTCATCCACTGTTTCACCCAGTGTTCTTCATTCAAACTTTTTTTTTTTCAACAAAGTACACGATCTCACTGAATGTAACCTAAGTTGTTATTCACAAAAAATATTTAATTGCAGGTCCTTTGGGATGTAAAAAACTGACTTTAACTTCATTATTCTCATGATTTTTTGCCAATATACATGCAAGCCACCAAAAGTTATCATATTTGACGGTAACAAACCCCGATTCTACTTCTTCCAATATCTGTGATACACCTGTTGATACAGGACCTTCTATTGTACTCTCCATACTCAAAGAATACAGTTTGGATTCCATCTGTGATTCAGAGATAGGTATTACAGCATGGATTTTGTGTGTTCCTTTGACAGTCTTTGTATCCTCAAAGCGTGCCGACAATCTTTTTTTTGTTTTCGTTATGTTCATCAGTGGTGCAGTACTTAAATTTTATTCCTGAAATGTTCGATCTTGCAAAATCATACAGCTGAAGTGGTGTCATGATTTGTTCATTATATGGTCTCTGTAAACTGGCTTTAGTTGCAAGTCTTTTCACTGTGCCGCCAAGACCATCACAAGCACTTTTCCCATGTGATGTGGCAAAGAAATGCCACTCAGCTTGGATTCCAAAATCTTTTCTGTGTAGACAAAGATTTAAAAAATTCTTTCTATTCTTATATTGACCTGCACAGCCATCAGAGAAGTAAATAATTTTTTTTCAAATCAACAATAGTTTCTTTTAGCACCGAGCTATCAGATTTGTTTGGAAGAGGTTGAATGCTACGGTGTTGTGGATCAGGCATTCAGAAATGATGACATAATTTAGATGTTTAACTTCACCATTATATTTGTAGTAAACTACAAAGGGATGGAGTGTTGCTTGGCTGTTAGTCCAATGGTAAGACTGCACTTCATCCTGTAGCACAAAAGAATAATTTTCAGCGAAGTCACATGTAACAAGGACTTCTCCTTCTTTCAAATTTGATTTACTTTCATTATAAAACTCCTTGTGCATCAGAGAGATGAAAGAGTGGGTTTTCAATTTCAACAAGGCTGCAATGAATTCTTCTATAAATTCATCTTTATCTTTGATGAGTGTCTCTAATGTGCATCTATCTACAGACAACCACTTCTTGTATGTTACTTGATCAACCATTTCATCTTCAAACTTCTGAATCAATAAATCTTTTAATTTTGCTGTTCCTGGGCATTCTTTGCAAATATTGAAATAACAATCAGGTGATGGAGGATTACACATGATTTTGTACAAGCAGTTCTGGTAATTTTGTAATGCTCCTTCATCTCCATATAATACAAAGTTGTTCATTTTGGATGCATTCATCATTAACTTGACATTTTGGTGAATAAGGCAGACACAAACGGTATGAGTTACACTCTTCCCAGCTAAAATGCAATTTTGTGGTCTCAATTCGCAAAATTTGGAAAATCCGATACAATGTGTTGGGTATTCCCCTTTAAACATACGATACATTTCATTAAGATTTGTCAAAATCAGCCGCTTTTGCACGTGAGTTTTTTGTTCTCCATCCCTGCAAACTGCGACATCTTTCTTGTCAGGCATCATCCTGCTGATATCTTCTCTGTTATAAAAATCAGTGACAAGCTTAACTGTTTCTGCATTTAATGTTTTCCCTGGCTTAGGGTTGGGGCTAGAGAGAACACCCTTTTCTTTCACTAATATTTTCACTGCTCTAGCCATATAATCACTAACTCCAAATTCATTAACAATTCTTTTTCGACTCCAGCTTTGAGGTAATACTGACAGAAGCATAATTTTCTCGCTTCTACTAGTGAGTTGAGAATGCTTTAGTTTTAATTGACTAATAATTTCCGATTCATCCTTTTCAATTTGTGATTTTTCAGTATCACGCTCTGTCGGAGTCCCAATAAATGTCTTCTCAAATGTTGCTTTAACTCGTTCAAGTTTTTGTTTAGTGTAAGACTGGGCTTTAAGTCTTTGTTTCTTGATCGGCGATTCTCCAACTAGCTCCAATGATTTATTTAACAACTCCAATGATGAATCAATATCTATATAATTAGAGTCATGTTTACTACTCTCTGGCATTACAATGTCTTCATTACAGCTGTCATGGTTTGTTTCTAATGTTTTTTTATACTGTTTGTTAAGTTTTATTCTACACCCATCACAAATTTTCATTCCTTCCACAACATCTCCACATCCTAAGGAACACATCCAATTAGTTACATTTCTTAGTTTACCTGATTGACTGTGTCCTTTTTGTTTGAAAGGATTACAACACTTCAATGAAAAAAATATCCAATCTGTTTTTTTATCTTGATTAGTCATAGTGAAACCAGTCAATCTAACATAACCTAGACAGTACTGAAAGTGAATTGAACAAATTCATAGACTCTTAGCAGAGTTTTTAAACTAACAATAACTTAAATATCACTCTTCAAGACCATAACTTGATTGGCTCAGTTTAATCAGTGTGGTGACTCAGTTTTTTAAAATCTTCAACAATGCATAGACTAGTAAGATGTCATGATATGTACTTACAAGTAATAAAAACAAACGTAATAAAATCTCCACGGATATCAAAACACATAGAAGTATTGATGTTGAGTAACATGAAAAGAAGAAAGAAAGTACTAGGAAATAGGAACTCTGCCTGTTGATAGCCCTTCCAACTGTCCACACATGTATTATGTCACCATCTACATAACGTTTAATTTTTTTTCTTATGATCCCATCATTTCTCCACCATGAAATTTGGCACATATCTTACTTACATATTTCAAAATAACATACAATTTTTAAAATAAATTCGGTGATGGTGTTTTTTAAATTTTCAAAATTCAAAATTTTAAAAAATGTATTGTAATAACTTTTTTTCTGACCCTAGTCATGTCGCATATCAAATTAAAGCCCATTCAATGAGCTTTAAAATGAGCTACCAAAAATCCTTCTAGGACCATTGGTTGCGAATCTACAAGCTTTTGTGTGATGCAAAATGTCTCAAAAATTGGCTATATCTGCTATTTTAAAAAAAAATTTATAAAAAAACTATCTACGAAAAATGATTAAAATAAGCATATTTATAATATATTAAGATGGGATAACTAATATACAAAAAATCAAGTAAATTTGAGACGTAGCGGTTAAAGACTCTGGTTGATTTCATATGGAATGACCCTTAATGAGTCGTAATTGGATTCAGTTTCTTGGACGTACTCCATTTCAAATTGAATGACTGACAAAGAAAACTAAACAAATAAAAGAAAACCATAAAATAAGCAGAGTATGCTTAGTCAGCAAGATACATACACAACATGAAATTCCAAAATGGAATTGGGTGAAATAAAAACAAGGAACAAACAGATCATAAATGAAAATAATAACAAATAAAATAAAAAACCAAGTAACATGCGACACAACGATGAGACGAAACAAAAAACACAGTCGATATCAGACACAAACAGAAAAATAACAAAAAGACACAACAAAACGCAACAGATAACAGACATACACAGAAAAGACAAACGACACAACGAAGAGACGAAACAAGACACAGTAGTTTTCCAGAAAGACAGTGTTACGACGTTTCGGGAACTGGAATGTGTTCCCGTTATCAGGTAGACACACAGGGTTCAGGAACACGTCCTGCCAATGCACCTTACAGAGTGCTTGGAACACAAAACTTAGCTTTTCGTGGGTCAAATGAAAATTTATTTGCTTGTGGCAATGGAAACTTCTAAAAATTTGTTGAATACCTAGAAGTGTTCGATCTCATCATGCGTGAACATATCCAATACATTAGTGACAATGAGACTCACGTTCTTTACTTGGGCAAAAATATTCAGAATGAGTTAATCCAGCTTCTGAGAAATGCTATTCAAGAGAACATATTGTCTGCTGTCAATAATACAAAGTATTTTTCTGTAGTGCTCGATTGGACACCAGATGTTGCTCATATGGAGCAAATGACAATCATTCTCCGCTTCGTCTCGACAACAAAAGAGAAGAAGAGCTGTGATATCAGGGAAAATTTTTTAGGGTTTATTCCTGTTTCACACACAAAACTGGGGCTGGCTTGACTGAAGCTGTACTTGCAAAGTTAAAATACTTGTCACTGTTAGTAGAAAATACGTGGACAAGACGACAGCGGCAGTAACACGACAGGGAAAAATGTAGATCTTCAACAACATATTTTAGATTTTACGTACCATGCAGCTCCCACTAATTAAATTTGGTGGTAAATGATGCTGCTAAGTGCTGTTTAGGTACTACTGCTTCTTTTTGCTTAGTGCAACATCTGTCCTTTTTTTTCTCTGCATCAACTCAACGCTGGGAAAGTACTCCTGCGCTATTTGCCATCCCTAACACTCAAGACTCTTAAGTGATACAAGATGTGAGAGCAGAGTTGATGCATTGCTGCCACTTCGTTACTAAGTGAAGTACATGACGCTCTTATGGATATAGTCGAAAATAGTGAGTGATCAAGTAATTTTGACAATGTTTCAAGGGTTGAAGCTGAGGGACTAGCCAAACAAATTGGAAAATTTGAGTATGTGGTACCTCTGGTGGTGTGGTACAATATTTTGTACAAAATTGATTTGACCAGCAAGCTACTACAAGACCTCTGACACGTCTGCAGCAAAAAAATAGCTGAACAAAACTAGAGAATTTCTAGAAAAATTCAGAAGTGATGATGGCTTTGAGAAGATGTTAGTAAATGGTACGGAAATTGCAGAATATCTTGACATTCTGACGACTTCTGAACAAGATCCCACAGCAAAACATTTGAAGAAAAAGACGAGACAGTTATCTTATGAGGGAAACGATGACGCAATACAAGAACCAAAACAAAAACTCAAGGTGAACTTTTATTTTGTAATCATGGACACTGCTATCAGCTCAGTTGCAGAGCAACTTAATACGCTGAAAGAAATTAATTCAAAATTTGGGTTCTTGTAACATATTTATAAACTAGAAGAGAAACCAACCCAGTTGGTTCTAGATCACTGTGTGAGTGTTTAAAAACTGTTGACACATAATTTTAAGGATATTGACGCAATAGAGTTGTGTGGCAAGCTTCAAGGTACTTCTAGAAGAATTACCAAACAATCAACCCAAATGGACGTCCTTGATTTCATTTTAGAATCTGACTTGGAAGAAAATGTACCTAATTTGTATGTGGCTTTGCAGATTGTCGTAACGCTACCAGTAACCGTAGCATCAGGAGAAAGAAGCTTCTCACAGCTGAGGCTTACAAAAACGTACCTCCGGTCATCCGATGACCCAAGAGAGATTGGTTGGACTGGCAACCATTTCCACTGAACAAGAGCTGGCACAAAAAAAAATCAACCGTAATTGTTTGGTTTGAACATCTGCAAAACAAAAAGCTAGAAAAAAGAAAATGAAAACATTGTTGTAATCATCCTCTAAAAATGTTAATAGTTTGCACTACTATCTAACAATAAATAGCAAATGCATAATATAATTCGTTTTAATCATGTTTAAATTTAGTATATAGTTTTGTGGCAGAATTACTCGCTAGGTTGGGGGGGGGGAGGAGGGGTGCCTAACAAAACACTCGCCTAGGCGCCAAAAACTTTGAGCTGGCCCTGTATAAATTACACCAAGACCACACAAAAATATAAAACTGCATCTGCTTTCCAAAAATGACCTTCATCCACAATGACAAAAGTCTTCAACTCCCTACCCAATAACTACAAAGAACTATGCTTTTCCAATAAAATAAAAATTAAGAGCATAGTTAAAAATAATCTTCTAAACCATCCTTACCACATTACAGATGAGTATTTCAATCATTGTAACAAACTTGAGTAGATTGATTTAAATTGCTATGTATACTGACAAGGGACCGTGTTGATAAATAAAAATGTTAATTGTGTGCAACAATGGTTATATATATATATATATATATATATATATATATATATATATATATATATATATATATATATATATATATA
>PNEQ01006208.1:0-12136 GCA_003012365.1 Medauroidea extradentata
TTGAAAAGAGGCGTAAAGACCTCCGCAAAGGACATGCCCTTGCATTCAACATGCAAGCTGTTTTGTAGTGCAGCATCAGGCAGTTTATGGCCCGCTGATGTGCTGCTCACCTACCAATTGCTTGCTAACTGATGGTTTTCCTACTACCCATATTCACTATTATAGCATTATATTATAGTCTGTGTCATGTAAGTGTTCCATATTTTGACAGTTCACTTCTGAGAAACGTGTCTTTACACAGGTTTGCGGAGACTGTGCTTTTCCAGGAAGCAAGGTAGGTTTAAAGCTCGAAACAATGGAACTGTCGGGCACAGTTCACAGAAGAGAACTGTCAAAATACAGACAAGTTACATGAAACAGACTATAATATGCTGTTGTTTTATATGTCAACAATTTGATGAAATTTATATCGTAACAAGTAACCGTACTTTGTGTTTTTTGTATGAGGTCCTAATCTCTTATCTATGTACTTGACAAGGTCTACATCTCGAGATCGTTTTGATCTACAAGGGAGCAAAAAAAAAAACTTGAGGATAAAATAAAAATAGACTTTTAAAGTATAAGAAAGTATTTCCAGATATGAGCACTTTAATAAAGTAAAAAGTTTTTTCAATATTTCTATTGTATCACCCCTTCACTGTGTGCCACTTGTTCTATGACAGTATGAAAAATTAAACCCCTGCAACTAGCCAACTTCATATTTCATAAATTAAAAGTTTAAAAGGTTACCTGCAACCTTGTATGACATTTTAGTTTTAAACAGGTTTATAATTTTGGGAGAAGTTCTCTAGGAATGGTAGGAAGGGTAATGAAGGGTGATAGTAGTGCAGTGAAAGAAAAGGTGTACATCCTACAATGGTACAACCAATGTTATAGCACACAGTAACAGAGTGGGACCCGTACGTGGAATTGGAGGCAGCAATGGCAGGCTGGTGAGGATGAAGGGGAATTTCAGCCATCACTGATGCTGAAGGAACTGGTGTGAAACTTGTTGAAGGAAAGGAGAAGAATTGACAGGCTGATCAGGATGTGCAGGGTGGTGAATGGAGAGGGAGGCTGAGGTATGTTAGGCTGCCTGTCAAATAAGGCAGAGTACAGAGGAAGTGGGAATAATAGTGAGAAAATTCAGGAGATGTTGAGTAAAACAGAGCAGGGTAGGTAGTCAATGCTTAGAAGGATGGTGAGGGGAGTGGAATTTGTTTGTGGAGAAGTTAGTGAAAATGAGGGGGGAAGGAATTAAAAATTTCAAGAGGGAGTTGGTAGGTGAATGTAAAAGAGGGTAGGTACAGCTTGCCACTGGGATGTTGCCCAAATGCAAGTGAAATTATTATTTTTATTAATGTCATTATTACCTGTGAACAAAATTTAATGTGATGTGAATGAGGGTTCATGTTTTACTATTGTCTCCTACGCTAGGGAATGGTTTTATTAATCAAAAAACTTGCATGTTAGGAGTTATGACTATGTATAGCAAGAAAATATGAATGCACGCAATCAGCTGCTGAGGATTGTGCAACAGGAGGTTACTGCGGTAATTCTTCGCTAACCAACAGTGGGCCACTAGCTGCAGCACAGTCCCACATGATTACTGGATTTGTTTCTATAAAAAATCTTTTCACTTTATTTGTTTGTGTTCAAGTTTCATAATAACCAGTGAGCCTATTACATTAATGTTATAATTTTAGGTAGGCTGAATTCTATTTCAACTTTTGGTGCAAAATTCTACGTCTGGTTTTCTAGAAGAGCGGAACATGGTAAATTTACATACTTGCAAATAATTATTTCAGACTTTATTACTAGCAGCTAATGTATGTGCTGTGGTTTTGAATAAAGTAATATTAAGGAAAATGCCTCGAAATTAAAATACAAATAGCCTACTTTCCTGGTCTTAAACAGTTGCAGAACCTTTTACACTGTTTACACAGTCACAAGCTAATAACTTAACTCTGACATCACATTTCTCATAGTTCAAATGTATTATTTAATGTTGCAAGTAGGCACCAAGTATTAGATTCTTCTCTACTAGAAATGTTTTAAGTGTGTTGGTATAATTCAACAGAATTTAAAACAATGTGAGATAATAGCCTGTTTTATACAAAACATTAGTGATACGCTAGTTTATTATTTTTATTCTGTAAACACGGTCACCTAAAAGGCAACTAGAATTAATTTCATGCATTTTCCACAACGAAATATAGAAAGCAAGGTCTATGACTTTATGACAATTTTCAAAATCTTTAATGTGTACTTATTTCCAGAAGGGAGTTTTATTAACTTCATGCGGAGCTAAACAAATTTTTGTAAGAGACGACAAAGATTTATTTCCATAATTACTTACACATATTCTCTCTAAGTTGTTCAATTATCAAGGAATTTGGGGTCATTCCAGCCTCTGAAACCATGTCCAGAACACACGTTTCAGATAGCTAAAATAACCCAAAACTTTCACCACACAAAAACGTATTCCATGGAAATTTGTTATTAAATCATCACGTTAATAATAGGCTGACACAACACTAATTTTATTTAACTTCAATGCCTTTTCACTGCGGACATGCCTTCCAGACTACCTCTTCAAAGTTAGCCACTTTGTTATATTTATTTGACGTTTTAGAAAACGAATATCTTGGTAGTGCATAAATTTAACTGTAGTTTGTTTATCATACGCGAATTATTGTCATATAAACACTGTAACACACCAAATTTCGCTTTTAAAACACTCGCTGCACATTGTTTACATGCTTTCTTATGGAAAAACCGTATTTGTTTTGGGTCAACCTACTACTAGCGCCGTTAGTTCGCAAGCCGCCGCGAGCTTCAGTAAGCGAGTCAAAAATATTAGGAAGTTGCCAGACCTAACTTATATGACCCTGTCCATGACTGTCAGTGATATCAGTGAAATCAGTGAAAAACGGAAGATGGCCTATGTTTACTATAATATCTCGTTGGTCGCAAGCACGGTCTTATGAAGGTAGAGGTCTTGACACTGAGGAATAAAATGTGACTCCCTTCTTGTCGCCGAGCGCTAGTAGTAATTTGGTGGAAGATTTGAAGATGTGAAGTTGTTACCGGAATTGCGAGAATTATAAGGAAGAAAAAAATGGGAACGTAAATTTGTATTGGAACACATTTTTTTTTACAACAGTAAAATTTAATTTTTAAATATTTTAAATGTAGATGAACATTGCAACGTTTCTAAAATTTTGTAGCGCACGAACTGATAGTTTTTGTGCGAATGTGTTCACTAAAATAATAATACACAATGTATTTCTTCAGACTACTTTTATAAACAGTTCCACATATGACAATGAATTTATGGACACGGAACATGTATATACTATATCAGCTTACCTTATTAACATTATTTTATGTAAATAATTGCAAAAATGTTAAAACGCGAGATGTAAACAAGACAAATCTTCCACCAAATTACTACTAGCGCTCGGCGACATGAAGGGGTCACTTTCTCTTGTTGGAGAGCATACACGAGACCTCTACCTCGTAGACTGTGGTCGCAAGCTGTACTCGCCCGGTCAAAGATAATAACAAAATAACATAGAGGTGACTGGGTGACGGGGTTTAGCACGTTGGTTTAGCAGCTGTAATATTCAGCCCAGAAAACGAAATGTCAGGAGAATATCCCTGGCGTAACGCCAAATTTAGAGAAAGTGTTGCAGCAAAAATGTAAGAATAAAATACTGTCTCATTACTTTAATTTTTTATTTTTTAATTGTTTAAATGGTTTATTTTTGGATTATTTACATTTCAGAAAGTAATGTTACATGTTTTTAAATATGGTGATAGTAATAATATCTTTGCACGGTCCTTGTACAATATTTGCTGTCGCTCGGTGGCATGTCCACATCCCCCACTCACTCTCTCCAGACCCCTCGTGAACCACCCCACTCTCTTAACCCTCACCAGCTCCTTCCTCAGCACGTTCCACTCCCTCACCGACCTGACTATCACTGACTGCCTACCCCACTCCGTCCTCCAAACACTCTGGAGCTTCTCACTGTTGTTCTCTCTCCCTCTGTAATCACTTCTGATTAACTGGGTACCCAACCTTCCACATCCCCCCCCCCTTTTCCCTTCACCACCTTGAACAACTTAACAAGCCTCCCCACTATTCGTCTGTCCTTCAAAGCACTCCAACCCATTTCCTTCATCATCACTGATGGCCTATGGTTTCCTTCATCCTCACCTTTCTACCCTTGCATTCTCCACCTGCCCTTCACCCACCTTGCTGCACTCCTCTGAACCTTCTCCAGTTCCTGCACCTCTCCTGCATCGTAAGGATCCCACTCTGCTGCTGCATATTCCAGCATTGGGTGTACCATTGAGATGTATGCTTTCTGCCTCACCCCACCAACTGGCCCCATTCAGGATCCTTCCCAGTATTCCCAGGGCCCTTCTTCCCTTAGAAACTACTTTTCCTACCTGTCACATCCATCCAAGGTCTTCTGTAACCCTTTTTACCTTCTTCCAAGTAAATCTCACCACCTTCGTCTTTTTTACGTTAACCTTAATTTTATCTGGTGCTGTCTATTTTAATAACCGATCAATGTCCGCCTGCAAGTTGTTTCTCTCACCTACCTCCGAATACAATACACTATCATCAGCAAACAATCTTATCGTGCCCCCCCCCCCCCAATTCCCACTTACAAGTCATTTGCCATTATGGTAACAAGGCTGCCGTTTGATCATATTTCTAATTTTTTGTCATTTTTATTAAGCCTTGTAATTTTTTAGAGAAAACAGTAATTTTTCTCATTTTTTTTTTTTTTGGTTGGTGTTTGGTGGAGACACCGTTTTTTTTTTTGTGAGATACGAAATAGCAAAATTTTCGTGTGGTTCCCAATCTGTGTTTAAAATTACGTAATTTATAAACCGTGTGCAAAATTAGGCTTCGAAAGGATGTCAATCTTTTACGTGTCCTGTAGTAAAATAAGTCTTTGATTCAAGGTATCAGTCGTACATAAATAAAGAAACTGATTTTTGAACGACTGCGAAAGCAAGTTTCAAGAGTACGAAAGTAGACATGAAAATTGCAGTTGTTTAGATAGAGACTTGTTTATGTAGCCTATCGTGGTACTTGCGTGTTACTTTTTTTTTTTTTTTTTTTTTGTTGGGGCCATGGTTGGCGCAGTGGCTAGAGTACTCACCTCCCACCAAGCGATCTGGGTTTGATTCCTGACAGGGTGGTAATCATGTTGCTGGTGGGTTTTCGTGGGGAACTCCAGTTTCCTCTGCCCGGTCATTCTGGCTCTGCTTTAAACTCGTATCTTGTCAACCCTGACCAGCACTAAATACCTTGGTGTTGTTTGCTGACTAGCATGAGCCCAGGCTATGACGGCATTAGTGCACTGGTCACCAAGCACTGCTCTACTCTGTGGACCCCCGTACTAGCTACCACTGCAAATATCATGTTTGAAACTGGGATCTATCCTGATTCTGTAAAAAATTGTAAGAATTACCCCTATTCATAAGGTGGAGCTCTTAACCAATTAATGACCCATCTCTGTGTTGCCTATTTTCAACAAAATTTTTGAAAAACTCATTTTCAATAGACTATAAGTTTTACGATAAACAAAATTTTTTCAGTGATGGACAGTAATGTTTTAGAGCTTCATTCAATACAGGACAAACATCTCTACACCATGTAAACCTTATCCAGAACTCAATAGACGAAGGTGGTTACTCTGTTGTAGTGTCATTGGATCTTTGCAATGCTTTCGATATGGTTGACCATAGCGTGCTACTGGATAAACTTGAATGTAGTGGTATCCCCGTACAACTTATTTGTAGTTACCTGCCCAACCGAAAACAGTATGTGCACATGGCAGGTGTTGACAGTAGCCGTCTAAATATTATAAAAGGTGCCCCACAAGGAACGTTCTTGGTCCTGTCTTTTTTCCTAGTTTTTATAAATGATATTTTTAACTTAAAGCTTCTCTGTGAGCTTCAGTTATAGGCAGATGACTCAATTATCTTCTACAAACGTATGGATCATGTGAACAATGTTCTTCGGTTGATGCAGGAAGATTTGAATACAATTAGTGAATTTTTTTTGCCTCAATAGGCTTTTACTCAATCCAAAAAAAATGTATGTGATATTTAAATTGCCTAGGTGTGTTTTAATCCGTAATATCAAACCAACTCGTAAGCAGTCTGAAATAATTCAGTCAAATCACATTAAATACCTAGGTCTAATACTTGATGAGCACCTAAGCTGGCAGACGCACTGTAATTATTTGCATACCAAGATAATCCCCACTATAGGAGCGGTAAGGTGTCTTCATGATCACTGTGTTCATGTTAGGATAAAATTACTAGCTTACATACATAGTCACTTGCAATATCTCTGTCATGTCTGGGGCTCTGCCAAGCAATACATCCTTAAACCCTTGCAAGTCGCTCAGAACAAGGTACTCAAAACTGTGTTTGGCCTTCCTAAACTCTATCACACCCAGGATAAGTACACAAGAAATAATGTACTGCCTATCAGGGTCCTTTACATTATGAATATTACCAAAGAGCTACATCAGCTTTTAAAGTTTAAGAGAATCTGCTTTGGATTACCTCACAATTACAGCACAAGAAACTAACAATTTCTTTCACAAACATGTCAATTCACAGTATGGCTTAACTGCCCTTAATTATTCCGGATATAAGTTTTACAATTCTTTACCAATTGCAGTAAAGAACACCAAGCATGAACATGCCTTTAAAAAAATGTTAAAAGACATATTTCAGAGAGTATGGATAGATGAGACAACATCATGAAGCCTTGATTCATTATTTTTTTACTGTTCTATTTCTCAATTGCTTCAAGTGTTTACAGCTCCTCACCCTTGTATCTGATGTCTAAGGGCCAATATTATAAACCTCTTTCGAATGACAACCTACTGCTGTCCCCATAGAGAAAGCATTTTTTTTTTTTTATTGCACAGGAAGATTCCCTGATCCTCGGCTCGTAGTGGGAACAGTATTTACATCACTTGTTCACAGTTCATATGTACACATGTGGTTTTACATATTAGGAAATGGTGTGATTTAGTCCTCCAATAAGAACACATAATTAATGAGATCCACTTAATATAAAGAAAAGAAAAAAAATATATATATGTATATATGACTAATACACAACAATTTTAGTTTATACATATACATAATTGCGGTAAACAATAGTTCTCTTAGTGTGTACAGTAAAGATACAGTCTACAAGAATATCTATAATCTAATTTGATGGGATTTTATTTCACGATATGAGCTTAAAGTGATGGTAAAACTTTGATGAGGTAGCAACTCTGGGCAGATGCATTGCATTTGCGTTCCTCGTAAAATGGTTATGGATTTTATCGTTATTTCTAAAAATTATTTCACCTGAATTGTGTATTGTGTTATTAAGTATACTATGCCCATACATTGCAAGGGACATCTTGATACTAAGGCATAAGGGTAAGATTTGAGCATTTTTATACATTTCTATTCGAGTGGTACAGTTTTCAAATCTGAAGAGTGCCCTTAGTATTTTATTTTGAATTACATTTAATTGTTCTAACCTATCCTGTGTACAGCCACTCCATATTACGTCCATATATTTAAAATGGCTGTGTGCAATAGCATAATAGATATTTTTAGATGAGTTTGATCAAGTATATGTCTTAGTCTGTTTAAGACCCCTACAATAGGAGATATTTTACCTTGTATTTATTTATTTACAAGCATCACATATACCTCAATACATATTGAGAGTGATTTGTCCAGAGAGAGAAATATTTCCATTAAGAATTACACCTAAAAAACAGATTAGTCTGTTTTTTTTAAACCAATTGTTCATTTTGATTAGATCAGCTTAATATATCATCAAAGGTTCTGGCCTCATAAAACAATCCACAGTCATCAGCAAATAGCATTAGTTTACCATTGAGATTTACATTAAATATATCATTTATAAATATGGTGAATAGTAGCCTATTGGACCCAGAGTAGATCCTTGTGGGACACCATATTTTATATCAGACAAAACACGGTTACTATCAACTAGGTTAACATATTGTTTCCTACCTGTAAGATAGCTACGAAATCAATTCCGTGCAATTCCTCTTATGCCAGCATTCTCCAATTTTTGCAAGAGTAGCGCATGGTTCACAGTATCGAAGGCCTTGCAAAGGTCTATGAATAGTCCACCCGCTACTAAGCCATTATCTAATGTCTTTTGTAAGCCATTTACTGCATCAGTTAGAGCCGCTGTAGTATTGGACTTGTCAACAAATCCATATTGTTTATTTGAGAAGAAGTTATTTGCCCTAAGAAAATAAACCAATCTGTTTTTTACCGCCTTTTCAAGTAATTTAGCTAATCCAGATAGTATTGAAATTGGTCTGTAATTACCAGGTTGTTTTTTATCCTCTCCCTTGTATATTGGAACAACACTAGCAATTTTAAGTTAATCAGGCACAGAACCTTGCTCAAATGAAGAGTTTATTAAGCTAACTATGTGTGGTGTAAGAGTATTTCTGCAATATTTTAGCAATTTACTACTAAAACAGTCACCATTACTGGTGTTGCCATTCTTTAATTCTCGAATATAACGCTGAACTTCTACCTCGTTTGTTGGAAGGAAAAAGAGTGACTTTATATTAGAATTAATGACCTCTGGTTTACTTGTAGTTTGAGGTAGCTAGCTGCCTGTCTTGTTCCTCTGCAACAGTGGTAAAATAAGAGTTTAGGCAATTAGTTATTTCATGGCTTGTATGATATGTTTTTCCATTCAGAGTAAGTTTTTCTATATTACTTATGTCTCTGCTTTGTTTAGTTGAGAGTATTTCTTTAACTACTTTCCATACTGATTGTGGTTTATTTGTAGGTACTATTCTCAATTATGCTACCATAATACGCTCTCTTTATAGACAGTTTTTTTGTTGTGGTCATATTACAAAGATTTTTATAGTCAGGCAAGGTTTCATGTGAAGCATTAGGTTTTTATGTCCTTTTAAATAGTTTATTCTTAGTTCCAATTAATTTTAATAGTTCCTCATTCATCCATGGCTGTATTTGACACTTTTTATTTTGAATTTTTTTGGAGTACATGGAGTTTATCAACCCTGCATTAACCTTTTCTGTTAGTGTGTTTGTCACTTCTTCTACATCTCCAGTGATTAGTTGTACATTTTGTGTACTCAAATAAGAATTAAGTTTGTCAAAATTAATTTTTTTGTATACATGAGTTTCTGAAGCCTTGTTTATTTCTATGCATGATTGTGGGTGTTCAGTTATATCCATTAGTAGGACATTATGGTCACTGAAATCTGTTGAAATATTGAAGATTTTATAGTCACAATTCTCATTATTAGAGAAAATGTGGTCAATTTGGGAGTCAGAAATATCTGTTTTCCTGGTTGGTAATTGCCTATTGCACAGCCTTAATCCGTAAATTAACATTTTAACTATATAATCATATGTATAATTTATTTTTTTAAGTGTATTTATGTTTGTATCTCCCACTAATAAACAGTTTTTCCCAGCTGAAAGCATTAAAGACTTGTCTAGATCCATTAAAAACTTGTGTCAATTAGCATAGTTTGGGTTGTAAACACCAATACAATGCATGGTACCAGATGTAAGTTTAAGTCTCAAATGTATTATGCTATGACTACTTTCTATTCTATTTATCTCATCACATTGATATTTATTCTTGACATATATACCATCTCCACCGCCTGTCCCTGTTGTTTTTATGGAGTAGAAGAAATTATATGTTGGTACACAAAAAAACTTGCCCTCATTAGTGGCTAGCCAGATTTCTGAAATTACACTATCAGGGTGACTAGTTTGAATGATTTAGATTCTTTATAGTGTCAAACTTATTTCTTATACTGCGTGCATTTACATTCAGAATTCTAATTTGTTGCCTACTGTTACAGTTCCTAATCTGTTGCACATCTGTTAGTGATTCATAATGAGTTTCTGTGACATTAAGACTATTATTTTTATGGCTACAAGGTATGTTGTTTTGGTTATCACCATTTAGGTTATCTAACACATTTACCATTGAAATATTTACACGGTTAAAATTGTCCACAGATATATTACTACTTACTACTTGTCTCCACACAGCTGTTTCAGTTGACTTGCACTGTATATGATTACTGACCTGGTGTCTGATTCCTGATATTTAACAAACACGTTGCAATCGCGTACCCAAATTGTCCAGATCTTGCCACTTCGCCGAAGATCTCTGGCCTGCTTAGCCAAGCTTCCCTTGTAGCTTGTCAGCTGGTCTCCCAAGTAAATGTTGGTTCTTGGTCCTGGTAGGTTTGCTTCATTTGTGTTCAGACCTCTTTTCTTCTTAATTGCCTCTGTCATGATGTTTTTTTTCCAGCGACACACAAATCTCACTAGGATGGTTGGTAAGTTACTGTATTTGTCTTAGATATTAGGTATCATCTGGTGATATTTCTACATCATGTGCCTTCCCTACTTTTTACTTTCTCTAGAAGTGCTACACTGTTTTCTGGCTTTTCTTCTGGTATTCCGTCTATTGTCAAATTATTTCTTCTTAGATAGGCCTAGTGTTGAATGTCATCTGTACTTTTTCTCAGTTTGTCAAGTTCAATGTTTATTTAATCTATTTTGTTTCCCTTTCTCAGCGATTCCACTTCCTTTATTAATGTCTCAAACAGTTCATTCATATGCTCAGCAGTATAAAGGATTTCGTCTTTCTTCCGCGATAGGTCCGCTGTTGCAGCCTGAAGATCTTTTTCAAGGTTGTTCAACTTCTCTTCCAACGGACGCATTTTCACTTCCAGCGATTTAATAATCTTTGTTTCCAATCCTTGTATCATAGTTTTGAGGTTAGGTTGCTCCCTACAGTCTGTACGATTACAAATCCATTTCTTCTCGCATCTTTCACAGTAGTCCTTATACTTTTCCTCTGACACATTAACACACTTTATGTGAAACCATCTCTCGCAGTCGGATTCACATCCTATCCCTTCCTGGTGATTTTTTACTTTGTAGCTACATACCACACACATACTATGACCCGCCATCTTCTTTACTTTACTTTAATAACAATTTATAATTTAGTGTCGACATTTTGCTCTAACAAAAACCTAACTAACGAGCCCTTCAAGATTCTTTGGGGGATTCTAACCCGTTGGTTGTCATTCGAAAGAGGTCTATAGATAAGGTCCTAAATTCATTTGTAGGTACTGTGACTAATGGCTTAACTCAAATCTAAGTTAGCCTGTTTTTATTGTACTGTTAGTTTTACCTTACTTCATTGTTTTGCAGAATAGCATTATTTGTACTCCTAACCTATTTTGCTGACCATTGTGTCTGTATCCGCGTTGTCATATTATACTTAATAACTATCCATCCACCCAATTTGTATCGTATGTGGTTCATGTTCTATCTTATCACTTTATTGTACATGAATGTTTGTTTTCTATTTGTATGTTTTCTTTTTTCTTTTCTCTTCTTGCCTTTGTATTTATGTTTATAAATTGTATAATCTCCATCTAGAGTGGCTCTCTGCTCAAGGATATTCATGTTTGTAAAGTGTATATTTCAAAGTGTAATGTGATAAACTAATAATTCAATTCAAAATCTCTTCACTTTCATTTTTGTTTGCGATATGTAGTAATGAAACACAAACAAAGAATTTGAACTTTGTAATGACATGTCTCAATGAAAAATTACAGACAAATAACTTTTGTCACGTATCGGGTAAACTGCAAGGCACAAATGTTATAATCCATCATAAATTTTATAAGTTAGTCTAGGCAACAAAAAACTGTGAAAATGTGGATGAAATTTTTTTATTTTGATTAGAAAATATGGAAGAGAAACACAAATGAGCACTATCAATATATTTAGAAAGATATTAATTCTTTTCTGTTTTAGAATTTCAGTCATTAAGCTTAAGGAATATTTATAAAGAACGTAATTTTATTTAATTATTTAACAAAAGTAAGATACTTCATGTTCAGTACTGCTGACATTTGTTGACATGTAAAAATTAGCAACATTTATGAGAAAATTACTTAAAAATTTAATGATCAAGTTTTAAATCCATATCAGTCAATTATTACCTTGTCATTTTATAAATTTGTTGTTGAGTTTGTTT
>PNEQ01006208.1:12236-43830 GCA_003012365.1 Medauroidea extradentata
TTTTTTTTTTTTTTTTTTTTTTTTTTTTTTTTTTTTTTTTTTTTTTTTTTTTTAGTTAAGTAGCAAGAAGTGCATGTTAACGGTTTTGATGTAGTATGTAAAAAATGAGTATATTTGAAATTAAGGTTATTAAAGGAAGTAAAGAGTATTTTGTGCTGTTATTTTCAACTTTAAGAATGAACCATGTTAATCAGAGACACACGGGCAAGTGAATGGGGCTCTGGGCATGATACCACAGCAGGGTAAACATCTCATGCCATCCTATCCGGTTGCAAAACAACACCGGCACATCCAACATATTGTAATGGCTGTAGCACGGAAACAGTACATTTGTGGACCTGGCTTCCTATTCTAAGTATTGTTTACTCATTCCCCTTTACTAACCCTAGAAGTTTGTAACATGAATTTCCAAACATCCTTTAGAGATACTTAAAAAAACTATGGTGCTCTGTAGAAGGCTTAACAGAAATTATTCACAATCTCTCGACATCTGTTGGTGTGGTAGGATCCTTAGATATACTTGCACCAGTCCATAAGTCTGTCTACTTCTTTGCGACCTCGACGCCATATTGGAAAAATGGCGCCCAAAATTGATTTTTTTGACAATAACTCGTTTCCTGTCAACTCTATACAAAAATTATCTGAACACAAATTGTAGAGAATCAAATTTCCTAAAAGTTTTGTATAAATTATTTTCTTGTGGCGTGAATTGTTTTTTAATTAATCTAATTTTACTGCGACGCATTTGTGAAAATTGCACTAAAGCTCGCATATTTAGGCGACGTTATATTCGTTACTGATTATAACTGACACTTTTATACTCGTTTCCACACCACCATGAGGTAGAGTGATCTGTGTGCTTTTTTATTGTGGTTTCCCTATGAGGCCTAATCCACGTACATTGATGTCTTACTCTCTTCTTTGTTTTGACGCTTTGGTAGGAACAGTTAATTCTCATCCTCTTGTGTAGTTCTTGACCAAGTGTCATCGTCATTTTCCGTACTATCGCCTTCTTTATCTTCTAAATTACATTCGTATTCTGATAGTTTGTTTATGACAGTTTCGACTTCCTCTTCATCTGAGTCACGTAAAATATCAGCAATGTTGCCGCACAAATGTCCACTGCAGTACATGCAAATGACAGAACACTTTAAACCTGCCTTTCTGCAACCGCATCCTGTGCTGCACCATTTTTTTTACACTTATAAGAAAGGAATTTAAGAAGAGCTTCCGGAACAGGGTCTTTAGTTGTTTTGACTGGTGTCAATCCAGTCTTACTTCTCTTCCAACCCCATTCTTCTGGATTTTTGTGAACTCGATACCAAGTTTGAACTTGATGGTATGTTCAAAGTGAATGTTGTTTTGCTGCTGATTCTGTAGGTGGAAGTGAAGCAAGATTCAATCTACTTTTAAAAACGGATCTTGTGAAATGCTGACATCACAGGAAATTCAATGATGTTGCTTATTTATGGTCCCCATACAATGCTGTTAAGATTGATTCTCCTGCTGTTGCGATGGTGTCGGGATCTGCTCCTTCTTCCTTGAATACTTGTATGGTTTGATTCAACTGCTCAGTTTGTTCAAGTATCTTCAAGAATTTCCTATTTCCTTTCCCAAAAATTGCAGATGTTGTGTCACAGCCACTGAAAGCATGCAGAAACAATAAGTTATCTGCCACTGTTGGCTTAGCTTGTAAACCTTGAGGAGAGTAATTTGTTACGTAGATTTTCCTTTGTCTAGTTTTTTCAAATACACGTTTGACTGACCTTTTTCCAAGGCTACTAATAGAACAAGGAGGTCTATGTCCTCTCCAGCAATGAAAACAGTATCAAATGAAGAGGCCATATTTATAGCAGTCCTTACGATCAGTGTATCAGCATCTTCTGTTGCCTGATGAACTACATTTTAAGTTTCAAATTTCCTTTTGAGCAAGGCAATGAGGCGGCTTTTATTTTTTTCGTTGGCCCGAAATTTTGGCTGTGTGAATGTCGTGTTGATTGATTCGTCGAAAAAGACATCAGCAGAAGACTCCTTGCTTGCTCGGCGAAGTCGTTCAGCGCTCTTTGTGCTTTTGCTTGCTGCAAAAGTTGTACATAGCGTGTCCCAATAACTCACAAATTTTTTTCTATTAATGGACTTGACAAAATTTAATAATTTTATATCTACTGATATTTTTGGAAATACTCTACAACATAGCATATGTTTGTTCACTTCTAATAAATTTGAATTTTCTGGCTCAAGTTAAGAAGAGTTATAAACCCCTATAAAAGGCATTCAAACCATACTGTCTTTCCACAAATTGTTGCAAATTTCTGAAAAAGATTCGTTGCGACGCCATTGAATTCTGTGTAACAGAAACCCACCATCTATAAAATGCATGCTGCTTCCACATTGTAGATATCTTGAAGATGGAGTAAAAACTTTGTAAATAGATGATTTGGTGCCTTTGCAGATCACATTCTCAGTAAACAGCGACAAGGGAAATTGAGGAAATTTAAATTGAAGCTGAAGTTGTAACTCTTCATCTGACTTTTTTGCAATACACATTCTGAGAAAAATCAGAAGTGGATCGACTGGGACTGTGACATTTGCTATTCTTACACTGCTATTGGCAACTCTAAGAGGAATGACTCTATCCTTTCGCTTAAATTTAATGGAGTTGAAATCCTTACTAATTATGTTCGAGATCCCAACTGTACCAGTCTCCTCAGACAAGTAACAATTGATATGCTCATCTCCTACAACTACAGTGCTGATAGAAATTATATTGCATACAAAAAACATGATTAACTTTTAAATTAAAACGTTTAAGTATTCATGTCATCCTTTGAAAGCAACACAAAAAAGGAGAATCATAAACTGTGCCCCCGCCTCATAAATACTCGTGCTGTCCGATTATTGGTTAATGTCCCTGGGCTACACATCTCCAGATCTATTGCGGTTACTTATCCATTACTGAAAATTCTGAAATATTTACAGTACATAAAAGAAGAAAATACAAGAATAATTAAATGTTATCGTAGTTGGTTTTACCAAAATCTAAAATCCTCTTTCCTGACGTTTCACTGAAGGACATCTATAAAGGAATAAAAAATCAGTTAGTAAATGGGAATGCAACAAATAAAAATACCCAACATATACTTGTTTCTGGCAGTGATGTGATACTCAGATGTCCTGTCTGCAAAATGGTGGCGAACAATGGCATGCAGCAACAGTACCATTGGAATTCACCAACGAAGATTCAGGTCACTGTCATGTATACTTGTAGATCACTATCGCTGAAGCTCCGATACTCAACTACCTGACGAGTCTCTTTACGCTGTGGAGGGGAGGGTGCCAATCCTTCTCTTATTCGTTTCTACGAACATGCTCTGTTGTGGAGGGGGTAGTAGCATTTCGAAGGCGTTCGTACCTCGCTTCCCTTAGAAAGGCCAAGGTTTCATGCTTTCCAGACTTCTTGTATAAAAAACTCTAGTGCACAGAGAAAGTAATTTGCCACGAGAGATTAGCATTCCCTTTTTAGCAGATTGCAGTGTGAAATAAAAAAAAATGTAGTATACACATATGTATTTTAATTGAATTTAAAACAAAAGGCATGTGCACTCAGAATAATGATGAAACAAGTACATTAGCTTTTAAATGCATAATTATACGATAACGTATAAAAAGTTGCCGTAATACACGAGCTTTTGTATGATTTTTACAAATGGGCGACAGTAAATTAGTTAAATTAAAAAACAATTCACGCCACAAAAAAATAATTATACAAAACTTGTAGGAAATTAAATAATCTACAATTTTTGTTAGAACCTTTCTTTGTATAGAGTTGACAGAAAATGAGTTATTGCCAAAAAATTGATTTTGGGCGCCATTTTTCCAATATGGCGGCACGAGCGGAGGCACGTCGAGGTCACAAATTGAGTATCTTATTCAGGATGCAAAACTGTACCTGTCTGCCAATTTTCAACTCTCCGTGAATTTTTTCCAGGCAAACCCAATTTTAGTTCCCTATTGACTGGGCTACATAGCTTAATATTGTTTACGTGACTGGAAATTGTTAGTTAATCGTGAAAGTTTACTGAAAGTAACAATTTTTAAATATTTTATCACTCGGATGGCATTGTTTTGCACATATTGTCGGAGTCTGTGGCTAAATCTGCCCATGATATGGTGTAACATCTTCAACTGAATGTTGTTCATTTCTTGGTGAATTCCCTCCTTTAAATCATTCCTCATTCTTGGATGATGTTTGTAGAAAACTTTGGACTTGAGTGGGCCTAACCCTACAATAAATAATCTGGAGCTGTCAAATCAGGTGAATAGGCCGGCTTCAGACTATCTTCTTTTCTGCTAATGGGACGACCAGTAAATGTGAGTAAGCAAGTCCATTGATACTGCAGCTGTGTGGCTTGTTGCATTAGTCTGATGAGAGAGAATTTTTTCATTCGGATCATAGGCATCGAGTTCAGGCGGAGCAAATGTTACCAACATGTCAGTATAAGGTCTAGAGTTGACAGTCGCCATATTACCGTGTTCATCTTAAAAAAGTATGGTCTGATTATTCCCCTAGATGATAATTGTGCTCCACTATACAGCAAATTCATGTTGTGCACTTGACTAATTTTCCATGGGTACTAAAATTACCACCAGTTTAGAGGTCCAAGGTCATGTGTCCCCACTTTCATAAGGCCTCGCCATGGCAGCCAGCCAATCTCCAGATTCCCCATTTCACTGCCTCAACCTTCTATAGTAGGTGAAATTTTTTTTTCAAGGTCACCAGGTTGTTGGTTTGTTACAAATGATGCCGGTGATTTCTTTCAACTAGGTTTAAGTTTGTTTGGAATGAGAATAAAATATTGATGCTGTTGATATTTTTACCAGCTTTGTTGAGGTGACATAATTGCTTTCTTGCCTCACATTTTCTGCCAAGTGTGACAATCAGGCTAATTTTTGGTTCATTTGTATTGTATTGTTTTCTGATGATCTAAAAAGTAACTAGGCCTACGGAAATTCTGATTCTACAATGTGTAGAAAACTTGCAATCTCATCTGCACACTCTTTAACCTCCCAGTCCCATCTCCTAGCCTCACATATCACCTATCCACCCTCCATTGCACACATATTCTTGATGTTAGTACATGCTGTAGTTTATTTGGATCACAAAACTTTTATAGTATATTGGAAACAAAAGACTTTTTAAAATTGGTTTTTAGTAGAATGTTGGAAGTATTTAGGCTAAATTTGCAAATTTAAAATTAAACTGAATTGTATTTTTTATGTGTATTAGTTGTTTTGTTTGTATTTATTTTTTGTTTTGTTATGTGTTGTGTTTGTAAAAAAAAAGACAAAGTTCTATATTCATACCTCAACAAATTGTCTAGGGAACAAATAATTAAATAAAATATAAAATAAATTAGTTATCAGCATTGTTTAAAGTCAAATATTTTTTACCTGTTTCTTTTCAGAGAAGAAGCAATTCAGAAATCAGGTGTTCCCGTTGTAAAAAGTAGCATTGACATGGAGGATCATGTCTTTCAAAAAGCTAAAACCAGGGTAAGCATTTTTGTTTTGCTTAGCTAGGTTTTGTTTATACAGTAATTTTATTTCTGATTGTTGAACGGATGCTCTTGTTTCTTAGGTAAATTTTTTTGGGTTTGCCTTGTTTTGGGTACATTTTGGGGTTTGAGTCTCATTAGTTTCTTTTGTAAGGCTTTCGTGGGTTTTGAGTTTCTGGGGCCTAGAGCAGTGTGTTTGTTTGCCCCTTTTGAATGGGACCCCGAGGCTGGCTTCGGTCGCCTCTTAGTGTAAGAGGTGTCGCCCCGGTTGACGGTGCCTTAGTCCCCCCTTCCCCGCCGGACCTCCCGCTCCACTGGCCATGGAGGGGGGGACCTGGAGGGAGGTGGGGGCCGAGTTCCGCCGGCCGGCGGCAGGGGCGCTAGCGAGGCGAGCGTGCCGCGGTGTCGCGATGCGTAGAGAGAAGAGTGACTCTCAGGTTGGAAGCCGAGCAATTAACATCGCGAGCTCTGGGGACTGGTCTTGTGCCTTGGTAGGCTGTAATTCACGTGTAGAAGAATGGATGTGCCGGGGGCGAGAAGAACGCGAGCGTAGCTCGCGCTCTCGTGCTGATTGCTGAAGGAGGACATAAGGTTGTCTTTTCTGCTCCGTGAGTGGTGAGCGTCCTTAACTTCAAAAGGTTCATCGAGGATTTCGGTGAGTGGCCTATTCCCTTTGGGGACTGTTTCCCTCGTCGCCTATCCCGAGTGAGTGTAACTGGGGCGTGTTGGCAGTTGGGCTGTCAATGTGACGGCACTGTAGTGTTTGGATAGCACGAAGTTGGTACAACATCGCTTACGTGACACAACAGGACAATTTCTTGGCCTAATTGTTTAACTTTGCGAATGTAACGCCACACGTTTGGGAGGAAATGTTGTGAGCATCGGTGAAGTGAGTGAATGGTAATGTAAAGCAGCCCACGAGTCAAATGGGGAAGATTGTCAGAGGAGTGGATTAAAGTGCACTTGTATGTACATTAGGCTCATCGATAATTTGAGAGATTGTTTAAGCATTGTAAATTAGATTGTACTTTTATCAGTGTCAGTGTATATTTAATGGCATGTAGCGGACACGTATGTGAACTCTCGTATGTATGTGAATTGCTTCTTGAAGTAGTTAATACACTAAATTTAAACTATGTTGTGTTTTTCATTGCACACGAACGATGTGTCAAAATTCCTGGTCACTAAATAGCTACAAGTATTGGTTAGTTGACGTGGTTTTTTCTTGCCCCTCGTTTATTTGGAGCAGGTAAATTATAAGGCCTTCAGCCTCTGCGAGTCAATTCAATTCGAGTGAATTCGGCTCAAATTCACTGCGCCACTCTGCTTCCTTCTGGGGTAAGTGGCAGAATTCAAATAAGACAATCGTTTTTGAGTAGGGAAATGTTGGTACAAGTAGGGATTTTTTTATTGGGCTGTTTGTTTACGGCAATAGAAATTCACGGCACATCTACGTCCCTAAGTATGTCTGCGCCGTCGGATTTTTTGTATCGATTGGGGCGGGCCGACTTGGTTATGTATTTGAATGAACGGGGCATTGTCGTGGCGGAAGATGAAACCGCCGTAGAGTTACGTCAAAGGGCTATCACTTGGTTCAAAGAGGAGGAAGAGAGGCGGAAAGACATAGCGCGGATAGATAATGTAATTGCTAGGGAAAATAATGAGAGATGGACTAGAGATTTGATCAAGACGTTGCCTTGCGTTGACAGCGGGGGAGTGGATCACGTCCTAGATTTTTTGATTAAATTGTTGAGAATAACAGACTTAAATCAAGTTCCCGAAAAAAGCTTATTGGCCGGTTTAGCGATCAAATGCGTAGGACCCTTGGCGGAGGTTTTGGCAGACGTTCTGTCAAGTGAGGACTGCTGCAGTGTGTATAGTTTTCACAGGGGCGTATTAGATCGAATGTGTCCTGCAGGTGTCCATTTTAGGTGCGTCAAATGACATATAGAACGGTTTCAAAGGCCCAATGAAACCTTTATTGCCTTTGTAGAATCGGCCGTAAACTATAGCAGGGCCTTGGGTGAAATGAGAGAAGAAAGGGATCTGATCACATTGATTATGGAAAATATCTCTCCTATGACAAGGGCCGAATGTAATTTGTGCCAATACCCAACGTCTTTGACGGAATTAAAAAAGTTAGCTGTCAACATACAGGGTCGTGGTGAAACAAGGCGAGAGTATTTCAAGGAGTTTTCGTCGGATGCCAAGGGTTCAGGGAGTAACAGGGGACGAAATCACGAACGCGTGATGTTAGTTAAGACGCAGGAGCGTGATGAGTTGCGTAACCCGAGGAGAGTAGAAAGGTGCGCCAATTGTGGCGGGAGGGGCCATTGGGTGGCTGAATGCAAGAAGGCCAGACTTAACGTGCAAGAACGCCGATGTTTCAAATGTAATAAAATTGGACATCTGAGGGGACAGTGTCCAGGAAACGAGTAAGGGCGGGAGGGAGGCGCGACCTCGTAGCCCTCGTACACCGGAAGTCGCGCAGTGATAAGCACGCGCATAAGAGACACCGGAAGTCGCGCAGTGATAAGCACACACCTAAGGGAAATATGCTTATGGTGCAATGGGGAAATGGAGGGTAAAATGTGAACGAATGGGTGTTGGTAGATTCGGGAGCCACGAGAAGCTTAATAAGTTGGAATTTATGGGAGCGCCTTATGAAAGTAGACGCGACCTTAAGGGGCAAGTTGAAAAGGGATGACCCTCCTAGTTTTGTTACTGCCGACGGATCAGAGCTGACTTGCGAAGGCGTGGTAAAATTGCATTGCAAAATGGCTGGATTGTCATGGAACTTTATTTTTGCTGTAGTTAAAGGATTGAGCATTGACACCGTCTTACGTTTGGATTTTTTAGACACTGTGCAAGCGAAGGTAGATTTTAGGAGGGGCACCTTAACATTCGAATTTCTTCCTGATGTTCAAATAACGTTAGAATGTCGAAATATTGTGAAAATATATCCTGTTACAGAAGAAGGATCTAGCAGAGAGCGTGACGTGGAAAACATTGTACATGATTATAGCGACGTGATTACAGAGAAAATCGGGAAATGTGATATTCTCCCTTATAAGTTCCATGTTTCTGATAAAACTCCCTTTAGGAGTAGGCCGTTTCAGTGTTCTCCCGTTAAATTGGAGTGTTACCGGAATAAGATAGAAAAGCTATTAAAAGCAGGGGTGGTAATTCCATCTACCTCTGAATTTTCATCACCCGGATTTTTGATTAGTAAACCGGGAGGTAAAGATTTTAGATTAGTGGTGAATCACGCAAAATTGAATGAGAGAGTACCGGTAGACCCTTTCCCGTTACCCACGGTGGAAGCAGCCTTGCAGCATTTGGGTCGGGCTAAGTATTTCACAACACTAGATTTAAATAGCAGTTTTTATCAAATCCTATTACATGAGGAATGCAGGAAATATACAGCTTTCAGTACCCCTTAGGCGCAGTTCGAGTTCACACGAATACCCATGGGAAGTAATTTCGGCAGCCAGGCACTGAGTAGAGTGTTAAACGAGGTTTTGAAAGATTTCAAATTCAAGTACGTATTTCACTATATATATGACGTGATTATCTATAGCGACAGTTGGGAAGAACATCTGCAGCACATAAGAGCGGTGCTTGACGCACTACGTGCGGCAGGGCTAACGATTAACCCTTCAAAAGTGGAGATGGGAAAGAGATATGTTAAATTTCTGGGGTATGTGATAGGAGGAGGAAAGCTGCAGGTAAACACGGAAAAGATTAAGCCGATTCTTGAATTCCCGCAACCGACAACGGTAAGAGGCGTGCAAATGTTTATGGGAATGGTAGGATATTATGCTAGATTTTTGCCCAGCTTATCTGATATCGCCGAGCCCTTAAATAGGCTTAAAAAGAAAGGCGTGAAGTTTGAATGGGGGGAGGAGCAGAGAAAGGCTTTTAAAATTTTGAATCGCCTGTTGTGCGAGGAGCCCGTGTTAAGTTTGCCGGATTTCAGGAAGCCCTTTAATCTTCATGTAGACGCCTCTGCGCTTGCACTGGGAGCCGTGTTGAGTCAGGATGTGTCTGGTAGGGAACCGTTTCACCCTGTAGCATACGCTAGTAGAGTGCTTAGCGAAGTGGAAAGAAGGCTCAGTGCCTATGAAAATGAATGTTTGGCTTGCCTGTTTGGCATGGAACGTTTCCAAAGTTTCCTTGAGGGTACGGAATTTAATTTATACACGGACAACCAGGCCTTGTCGTGGATTTTGGGTCATCCCCATCAGTTAGGGAAGTTGGGGCGATGGGTCTTGAGATTAAATCGGTTTCGGTTTAAAATTCATCACGTCCGCGGAGTGGCTAATCCCGTCGCTGACGCTCTCTCTAGAATGTTCGAGCCTGAACATTTTGCCGTGTCTCCGCAGGAAGGTAACAGGTAACCTCGTGGGTTCGCTGTTGTCATCGCCCGAACCGTTTTTGTCGATCAAGGAGCACCAGGCGGCAGATGCTGATTGTAAGATTGTTAAGGCAGGTTTGAGCACCGGTGTTCAGGTCCCCTATGTCATGGATAACGGGATATTGTACTATGTGGAGAAGGGCGGGAAAAGGAAGGTATTGGTTCTCGAAGCCGTTCACGGGATGATACTGCGCTACTATCATGATCAGCCGGTAGGAGGCCACCTGGGGTTGTTAAGAACTAAGGAAAAGATTAGGCGAGATTTTTATTGGCCGGGAATGAGTAGTGATATTAAGGGGTTCGTAAGAACATGTGAAAAGTGTGAAAAGTTTAAGGCGCCCAAAAACACTAGGTTGGGACTTTATGCGGCCGAAGAATCCACCAGTCCGTGGGCGAAGGTACATATTGACATATTTGGACCCTTGGTTCGTTCCAAGAAGGGCCATATAGCGCTGCTAGTGGTATTGGATATTTTTTCTAAATTCACCTTTATATTGCCGATTAAGAGTATGAAAGCATGGGCCCTTACTGAGGTATTAGTTAATCAGGTTTGGAAGATTTTTGGGGCACCGACTGAGCTAGTTAGCGATAACGCTACTTGCTTTGTAGGTAACGAATTTAAAATTATGTGCAGTGAGTGGGGCATTAAACATTCCTTTAGCAGCCCGCACTTTCCACAAGGGAATATGGTGGAACGCGTGAACCGTAATCTTAAGGCTGCCTTGGGAATATTCAGCGATCCTGTGCACAACGAGTGGGATGTGCAGATCCCGTGGGTTAACTTGGGGTTCAATGATGCGCTGCATGAGAGTACCGGAGAAAATCCTGCACAGGTGTTCTTGGGTAGGCGTGCTTCGCACCCCTTGCTCAATGTTTGGGGCATACCTCCCTTAGATTCGGGACACTCTGAGCCGCAATGCAAGGCATTGTTATCGAGGGTCAAGGAGCGTTTATCGGAAGCACAAACCTTAGGGGCTCGCAGGTATAATGTGGGTAGGTGTGCAAACCCCTTTAAAGTGGGAGATAAGGTTTTGTGTAGGAACTTTCGCCTCTCGGACCTCGCGTTTAAAATTTCTGCTAAGCTTTCGCCTCGGTACGAGGGTCCGTACGTCTTGCAGAAATGCTTAGGAGAAAACACGTGGATGATGCATAAAGAAAGTAACCCATTTGTGTTACGGAAGGCACACGTTTCACACTTGAAGCTTTATAATGCCCGACCTTGAGAGTCATGTAATTGTTTTAATATGTTAGTGTGTCACTGGCCAGTGTAATGTATTGTTTATTTAGTGTCTATAATGGTATTGAAGTGTAAATGGAATTCCACATGTACCTCGATGTTAATAATGATTTGCGCGCAGAAGTCTAGTCATGTGTATTAATATGTATTGTGTTTAAGGGTGTTTATCTATTTGTTTTTTATTGTTATTTAGTGTTATTTGTTGAATATGTGCTTTAAAAGAGTAGGGAGGCTTGTCTTACTATGGCTTTACATATATCATGAGAGCACTGGGGTTGCTTATTGTGTTTTGGTCGTGAAATTTTAATCTAGTGTGATATGAGTCGTGCGTACGATAAGGTATGCTCTGGTAATATATTAGTATTTTATATTAACTTGTATACTCCATCTCATGTATATTGGTATACTCATTTAGGAGTAATTTGTTTTTTTATTTTAATGGAGATAATGTGTATTGTTAGTTGCTCACTGAGTAACAGGTGATTGTAAATTTTGGTACAGCAAGTGTGTCTAGATATAGGTGTATTCGGTCTAGTCACGTGGGCTTGGTTTGTGGCTGGGTTTATGAATGGGATCTGTGTAGTTTGCTCTCCGAGTGTTGGGTTTGATAGGGCGGGGGGTTGAACGGATGCTCTTGTTTCTTAGGTCGGTTTTTTTGGGTTTGCCTTATTTTGGGTACATTTTGGGGTTTGAGTCTCTTTAGTTTCTTTTGTAAGGCTTTCGTGCTGATTGCTGAAGGAGGACATAAGGTTGTCTTTTCTGCTCCGTGAGTGGTGAGCGTCCTTAACTTCAAAAGGTTCATCGAGGATTTCGGTGAGTGGCCTATTCCCTTTGGGGACTGTTTCCCTCGTCGCCTATCCTGAGTGAGTGTAACTGGGGCGTGTTGGCAGTTGGGCTGTCAATGTCTTTAGTGACGGCACTGTAGTGTGTGGATAGCACGAAGTTGGTACAACATCGCTTACGTGACACAACAGGACAATTTCTTGGCCTAATTGTTTAACTTTGCGAATGTAATGCCACATGTTTGGGAGGAAATGTTGTGAGCATCGGTGAAGCAAGTGAATGGTAATGTAAAGCAGCCCACGAGTCAAATGGGGAAGATTGTCAGAGGAGTGGATTAAAGTGCACTTTTATGTACATTAGGCTCATCGATAATTTGAGAGATTGTTTACGCATTGTAAATTAGATTGTACTTTTATCAGTGTCAGTGTATATTTAATGGCATGTAGCGGACACGTATGTGAACTCTCGTATATATGTGAATTGCATCTTGAAATAGTTAATACACGAAATTTAAACTATGTTGTGTTTTTCATTGCACACGAACGATGTGTCATAATTCTTGGTCACTAAATAGCTACAAGCATTGGTTAGTTGACGTGGTTTTTTCTTGCCCCTCGTTTATTTGGAGCTGGTAAATTATAAGGCCTTCAACCTCTGGGAGTCAATTCAGTTCGAGTGAATTTGGCTCATTGTCATTAAAGTAAACTAGTTGCAAGTACAACTGGTTTCTGATCCAGGACCAGCAAAAGTAAAAGCTCTCTTCAGTAAATTACATTCTCCTTTTTTATTCTCTCTTTCTTTGTTTGGTTACTAACTAGATATAGTGGAATCATTAGTATATAAACCCAAACTGACGATAATAATTGTATTTCATGTTAAATCTTTGTTATTAATATATGTGTCGTTGAATACAAATAATGTACCAATTGTAAAACAGCCTTGGGCTGAACTTGGTCACTAGTAGATAAGTAAATAAATAAATGTGCATTACATTCATATCATGGATAATTTTAGTTTGCTTCATCAAAATAGATTAGTTTTATTTATAATATGTAGGTATAAAATAAATGTTGTATATTTTAACACACCAATTTGTAACTCAACGTAAATTTTCCGGGCAGCAAAAAAACTGTGGAAATGAGGGTGAAATTATGTCGTAAGTAGGAGATATAAAGACGATATTCTAATGAATACTGTCAAGTTATTTAGTGTGACGTCCGCGATTAGTTTCGCGGTGCATCACAGGGCTTATCGGTTATGATCCTGGTGTTAAGCGGTTGCTATTTGGCAGTCATGGAGTGTTGGGCAGGCTTGTTGTTGTTTTTGGGTAAGGAAGGAGAGTGTGTGACGCACGCATAATTATCTATCGCAGTTGGCGAGTGATGTGTGCGCATCTTGAGGGGAAGGAAGGAAGGAGAAGTGGCTGGCTGTTTGCCAGGATTGAGGAAAGGGTGGGGGGGGGGGATTGCTTGCCTGGTGGTGTGCGAGAAGGAAGGACTGGACGTGCGGTTGTCAGCTGGAAGTTTTTAAGTGCTCGTGAAGTCAAGGGCATGTGACGCGGTGAACATGGCAGAAGTTTGTCAGGTTAATTTGCAGTGATTTCCTTTTGTTCATCAGACATGAGTTGTTCAGTAAAGAGTATTAAGAAATCATAGGCTGATATTTGTGCTATTATGAGGCAGTTTGCAATCAGTAAAATTATTTTCGCCTGAGGCAATTTTGTGACTAGTTGCTACTTCAGTGCATGAAATGGCGATTGGTCAAGCAGTGCAATGCACCTGGGAGCTTAGATATAGGACAAAGTTTCCAGTATTTAGTATGCTGTGTTTGTATTCTTTTCTATGCTGAAATTCGGGTTGATTTATGCCGATTTTCTAGCGGAAATTAGTTGTGACGAGAGTGCTACTTAACACTGTGTAAGAGGAGCTGACACAAATTTGCTGGGGCAAATTGTTCATATTGGAATGAGATGTTTGTGGGTCATGGTTTATGACCTATTTGTACCTGGAATTGCGCTGGTTCTCAAGGGTTATTTTGCTGAGTGGGTCGACCGGCCCAAGGCAAAAAATTTTGTGCTGCAGCCGAGTCGGGTTTGTCTTCTGTGGAAGGTATGTTGCGGCCCTTTTAATTTGAAATGGTACCCCTTTAACTTCATCAAAAGTATTTGACTCAGTTTAAAAATTGCCAGGATAATCGTGGAGTAGTCATGGAGAATTTTAAAGTGTTTTAAAATTGTTGTGGGCGCACTTTATTATTAGTTTCAAATGGACTGAAATATGCAAGGTTACTTTCAATATTGTTCAATCAAAGGAACTACTAAATTAGGCCTATATTAGTTATCTTGCAAGTTGTAAAATTATTGTAACTAACTGCTTTCCCGGTGAATATTTAAATAACTTAATAGTTGTATTATTCTTTCATGAGATGAAACAGTTGAATGTATTTATTTAAATGAAGTTTCAGAATATTTAATTAAATTTGTAATGGAAATATTCCATGAGTTGGTAATACTGTGATTTTGAAGAACTTGAACTGTGAGCATATATACAACGAACTTAGCTGTGGACAGGAAGTACTAATCCTACAGTTCACCAATAATGTTGTAAAGCTATTGTTATTTTTCAATTAATTGTTAGATCGCTAGAGATTCAAATATTCTGTGATCCAAATAGTAATTCCTATCATGTGCCATTCTAGTTAAGATGTTTGTAGTAGTGTAGCTAAGAATGAAGTAAATGAGTATTTACTAGAGGTGCACAGTTTTTTTTTGCAGTCCCCCTTTTGCTGAGTTCTTTGAGTTGTTGAATTTATTTAAATTTTTAATGTTTGTAAAATTTTACTATGTATTTGAAAATTGTTCAAAATTGGGCTTTGCCATAGTTCAGAATAGTTAATAAATACCCCCTGTCTTTAAATATTTGTAGCGGTCTGTAGCGAGTTGCCTGAGGGCCAGAGATCGTTACATATGTTTATTCTAAGTGATTCATTTCTTATTGAATATAGTTATACTGTCAAATTGTAATACCTACCATTACTGTTTTTACAATTTGATGTAAATAAATTTATGTCACAGTTTTAAATTGTTTGGTAAACAAAGAGAATGTGGAAAACTGCCGCTAGGGTACTAATTACTGAAACATGTAGACAGAGACGCATAATTTCGTACAGAATCATACTTGCAGGTAGGGGAACACAAAAAAAAAGGTAGACAACACATTTTTCGTAGTTGCAACAATTTCCTGACCAAGCCAACTTCTTCGGGCGGCAAATTATTACACACTGCAGTATGATGGGTGGTATATGGTGGTTGGGAACTAGCACACCTAGTGACAGAGAGAAGACACAACACAGGCAAAAAGCAGATGGCAAATAGTAGGCTTCTCAAGACAACAACAGAAGCGACGTTTCGGGAACTGGTATCTGTTCCCGTCTTCATGCACATGTGCAGACTGAGGAACTCCAGCAGACAGACTGTGACATCTGGAAAAACAAGGGTCTTATATATGAAATGTGCCTACTTGTAGCTCAGCCAATGAGAGTGCAGCTGCCTCCTGATTGGTCGCTCAGCTTGTGATCAGCTGAAATGCAGTGAGATGTAAATCAGGTCTTTTGTTTTGCTAACAAATGGTTTGGAAAAATATAATCTGAAATGATTGTCTCTATTTAAATTGTTTTCATTTTTGATTAAAGGAATCCAGATATTTTTAGTTCAATGTTGGCTTATGACTTTACTATTGCTGATGACAAAATCAGTTTCTTTTGTTTTTATTTTTGTTGGGTTTGCCTCAAGCGTAATTGGTGCAGCATCTTCCCACATTATTATATGACTGTCTTCCTGGGCATGTTCAGCTAGTCTAGATTTTTCAGTTTCACCTTTCTTGATATTGGTTTCGTGCTCTGTAAGGCGTGTGATAAGAGGCCGACCAGTTTCTCCAGTGTACTTACATCCACATTCACAAGGAATTTGATAGACACAGTTCTGGTTTTTTTTTTCCCGTAACTGGTTTTACTTGTGTCACCATGTTTATGTTTGTGGAAGTTGAACAAAAAGCTGTTTTTATTCCATACTTATTACCAAGCTGTCTTATTTTTTCAGAGATCCCTTGCACATATGGTTTTTATGTTGAATCCTGTGAACTGTACAGGACATTTAATCTTTGCAGATTATATTTTTCCAAACCATTTGTTACCAAAACAATAGACCTGATTCACATATCACTGCATATAAGCCCATTACAAGCTGAGCAACCAACCAGGAGGCAGCTGCACTCTCATTGGCTGAGCTACAAATAGGCACATTTCATATATAAGACCCTTGTTTTTTCAAATGTCACAGTCTGTCTGCTGGAGTTCCTCAGTCTGTACATGTGCCTGAAGACGGGAACAGATACCAGTTCCCGAAACGTTGCATTTGTTGTCTTCTTGAGAAGCCTACTATTCTCCATCTTGTTTTTGTCTGTGTTGTCTCTCGTCTCTGTCACATCTTTTTGTGTCTCTCGTTATTTGTGTCGTCATCGTTCATCCATTTGGTACCTTTTTTGCACACCCATTTTTTACTGGTTTTTAATTATTTTTTCGTCTTGTGTTTTTTTTTTTTTTTTGCCCTTCACCAGTCGACTATAGTCCACTTAGAAATTAATTTTGTGCTACTTGTGCCGTCTTCTGGGATATGATTAACATGATAATGCATATTTCAGTGTATCAATGGGTAGGATTATAGAGATGTTGTAGATTCATTTAGCAGTGGTTTGGGGGATGTGGACTAATAAATAACTTAAATAGCTCTCTTTTGTAGTGAGGCCTATATATAAACAAGATATCTTACCAGTATTTGTATGACCCGACCCCATATAGGTAGCATATAGCTTATAAGAAAAATGACAGTACATTAATGAAAAATGTACTGATCTCAGAGCTTGTAATTGCAAAGTACTTCTTTCTCTACGCAACATCAATAACAGAGGCAATTTTTTTAAAAATGTAGTTAATATGTTAATACCAATAAAGGTGTTGTTCAAACTTAATCCTAAAAATTTAACTGTTATTCTGATAATAAGAATGATTAAAAAAAGTAATTGTGGGATATTCTGTGTTTGTAAAAATTCAGACTTATAATAGAAATATTGGATTGATTATGTAATGGATTTTCTGTATATTTAACGACAACTTATTCATGACCAGCAAGCTACAAAGTGTTTGTAAGCCCTGCTGAATCTCAATGTAAACATTAGAAATGGATTCGCCGGAATAAAATATATTATCATCTGCAAAGAGATTAGATTTTCTTCGCAGAGGTAAATTGACTACATCATTAACATAAAGAAGAAATTAGACTGGTTCAAGGACTGACCTTTGTGGTATTTCTCAGGTAATGTTTAACATAGTGCTGTTACATCCATCCAAGACTAAGTCAGAAAGATAGGTTTTAAACCATGTCAGAGTAATACCACGAATCTCTATCAGTTTAAGTTCTGACAATAAAATAGTATGATCTACTATTAAAAGCTTTTTCAAATCAAGGAATATGCCAGCTGCAACTTGACCAGTATCTAGAGAAGTTTCAATTTGTACAGGTAAATCAATAACAGCATTTATAGTTCTAGATGTAGATCAAAATACTTATTGATATTTTACATTTAATCGTTAGAATAATTAAGAAACGAATAAAGTTGAGATTTTACGCTATTTTCCAGAATTTTGGTAATTGTGGAAAGTAAAGGTGAGGTGATATGGCTTCCTGTCCTTTAACAATAACAAGGTCTCAAGAGCCGATGAGGGTGAAGTGAGGTTGAAGGAACAACCAGTGGAGGCGGAGAGGGGTTTGGCCAGGGGGACATTGTCCAACCCATAGAACAGAGGAGAGACAGTAAAGGCATTTGTACCCACCCTAAGTTTTAATATTTAAAAATATTACAATTTCTGCCAGACCTGAAAATGATTAAATAAAATTAATTTGCACACTAAAATTAAAATTTTCTGGAGTGAAGACCACCGGCTTTAAGTTATAAGTCGTTATAGGAAAAAACTCTGAAATAAATTTCTGTCAGCTGTTCTTCCCCATCACCCCCCCCCCCTTCCCCTCCACTTCCTTACAAGAATACCTTCCGCCACCACTGGGGACAACACTTCATCTAAGCCCAAGCCAAGATTGGAGCTCAGGATCTCTTGCACCTTAGACCTAACTGACTATGCTACGGAGGTCAGAGTGGAAAGTAAAAAATTCAGTTGGTAATCAGACTTTACTAACCAATTGTCTATCCCCATTTTAAATAATGGAATTACTCTGGCAATTTTGCATTTTAGTACATACAGAATGATGTTAGAGCTATTAATTTAAACATGGGTTTGTGTGAGGCATCATGAACCAGTACAAGCATTTCATACACATTTATTATTTACTGTAACTTTTTTTCCAATTTGCTTTAAGATGATGGTTTTACTACGCATTCTAAATTAACATCCATTCATTGCCTGAGTTGTGATTAGTACAGTATATAACTTGTAGGCGTCCATGTGTTCCATCTTTGTTTTGTATGTTTCACACTTTATTTAGGTATATATCAGTAAATAGACTTATTAGAAAAATTCACTAAATTAGCAAAAATTTACAAATTTGTTTCTGTCTTGTAGGCCTATACATTTTCTGAGGAGAATTGGGAAAAATATATGAATTGACTCATAGCTAAATATGTCGTCTACAGTTTGCAGTAATAATACAACAGTGTCTACATTAGTACAATCTGAACAAATGAATATGATAGAGACCTTGATGCTTGTGGCCACTAAGGCAGATTCTTGCTCGCTCACTAACTTTCTTTGTTGCCTCTAAGCGAAAAATCCTCAACTAGTGTAATTATCACTTTTAACAACTTGTTTTAAGAAATGTGATTGTTGTTTTCTACATTAGTAGTTTGGTAAAGGTAGCTGGTTTCTAAACAATCAATTATGCATTAACATGTAGAACTAAGCAGATTATTTGAAGTTTCATCACACAGGAAGAGTGGAGTTCTTGAGTAGAAATTTTGAAATGTGAGATATTAGTTAACCTTAGGTTTTCCTCAATCTCAAACCGTTGGTCGCAAGCTGGTAGTAAACAGCTGTGAGGGATACAAACAGTAGCTAGTAAACTTGTTTGACACACTGAAAGCACTCGAGAAGGAAAAATCTCAATCAACCATGGCCAAAGCGGCCATCTCACCATTATGGTATGAACTTTTTTTAGTTAGTTCATTACCATTTCCACCCAATCACAGCAATAAGAAGGCCTCTTCAATATTAAATTTGTTATGAGTAATCTGTTCAGAAATTAGCCAATTTTGGGATATCACTGTTTACATTTCAATAGAAAATAATCTTATCATACTTGATACATTACGTAATTTCATCTTTATATTTCATACAGTAATATTACCACATTTTTTAGTACTGAAACTACAGTTTAAAAAAAAGAAAGAAAATTAAAAGTTAATGATGTCTTGATCGTAATTTTCCAAAATTCATATCTTTTGGTAACATATTGTAGTATTGCAGGACAAGGGGTTTTCCATCACTGGTGAATTAGTTTTTTATGTAATCTTAATTTCATAATATAGTATTTAAAATTGTAACTTTTATTTCAGTGGTCTCAGTTCCAGAAAGGAAGAGTAAAGGCGCAGTTCTATGTTTCCCATATGTTGTAGATTTCAGATAGGGGTAATGTTGGCTGTTATTGCCAGGTGGCCTTGGTAGGAGGCAGTAGCTTTGTTTTTCTTTTCGTGTTCTGGTTTTTTCTGCGGAAGGTTTGGCACTGTTTGCTTGTATTGCGTAGTTCCCTAGTTTTGCCCTAGAGGCTTCTTAGATAATGAAATGAATGACGAGGGTCACGCCACTGAGAACCAGCCAATGAGAACACGTCGTGTGGCGCCCCTTCGCCCTTCATTCTGGAATGTTTTGCCTCCGCCATAGTTAAATCGAAGGCATGACACGAGCCGGATAGAACGCGCGTGGGGCTGCTGCCCAAATTTTTACATGTAGGCCGTTAGGTGCGGAGAGCCAATATGGCTTCTCGTTCTTCTTCACAGAGTGTGTGTTCACAGTGTGCTAAATTTTCGAGACGTTATCTTGTTTAATCTTCTGTTGTAGTCGTGCTGCGTTTCTGCTTATAATTTTTTGTGAACAGGATCCACCGTGCTAAGGCTTCAACAGTGTATTTAATGCTGAATGTAAACTTAAATCTAATAAACCAGAAATCTTGAAATGTAATGAAGTACATCATTTCGGGACTAACGATTCGAAATTAGCTAGTGTCTGTGAAAATTCCAAATTTGGCCTGTAACGCAACATAACCTTCAAAAGTATTGCCAAGAAATTCTGGAGTGCTTGACTACAGACCAGGAGGCATGTATCAGCTTGCAACTGTGCCTTTCGGGCTGGGTTATCGAGTGGGTGCATTAGTCCAGGAGGACTGGTGTACCACAGTATCAATACATTCATAGTAGATTTAGCTTTGAATTTGTTAGAAATTTTAAATTTACAGTTGAATAGTAAAAATATTAAATATATATTTAAAGGGATTTGTAAATGAATAAAGAATTTTCTTAGTAAACAATTTAGGAGGTGAGGAGCCGAGAACCTATGTGCAAAATAACCATTTCTTCAACAGCCAAGCACCTTGACCACTACTACTCCGAGGTGCTAGTGTTGAGTATACAATTAACTTAAAAAAACTTACTGCGATATAACCTAGTGTAGTGTTACAAATACTTGAATGATGATATATTTTTTGCTATGCTCTTCACTGCATCAAAAGCAAGTGAGATGTTCTAGATATAATTATAATTTAATTTCAAAATTCTTTTCACTCAAGAATTGAAAAGTGAAAACCATTATACAATTTTGAAGCAACTTTTTGTGGAATTATTTTTTTAACAATGGTCCCCCTGAAAAGAAATATTTATTTATTATTCATATACATTAGTTTGTGCCAATTGTAATCTTTCGTAGCATGTGTTGCTATGCTGAAGTTTTGATATTCTTTAAAGTATTTGTCATAGTTTTACTGAGGGTCTCTGAGATAGTTTAAAATTAAGGGTGTGCCAATGTAATTGTTCTGGTCAGGTCAGTCTGGACAGACTTGGTTGTTGCGTCGGCCCAAATCTTTAATTGCCATACTGGTTATCTTTCACTCCGGTCCCTACCCTTAATTGAAGATGGACACTATCTGAAGCTTGGCTGCAAGACAAGCGTACTACGTGCTGTGTTGATGCAGGTAGCGTACTACGTGCTGTGTTGATGCAGGTATGGCATTACATTATTCTTCCAAGCAAGAGCTGCGCCCCAAACCAAGACAAACTCCATGTGACAGGTGACCCAATTATGCTGTCCTTCAGAGGCCATAGCACCAATTTACTGTAAAGCTCTACGTCCTCGGGGAAGTGCACTACCAAGACACCTAGATCGGTGAGCAGCGCCTCGTCTTTAGATGTCTCCTGGGCAGGTCCCCTCGCCACAAAGTGGGTGATTGCTGCACACTGCCTGTCGAAAGTTGGGTGGCCCCAGGCACTGGTACCACGTTGCCAGAAAAGAGTTGGTTCCTGGTGTGAAGTGTTCAGCCACTTCCCCATCTTGTTTAAATCTATATAAAGTATATATTTTTTTCTTATTAAATTTTAAATCTTTCATAACAGGCTATATGCCATTTTCTGTATGAGTTCGTCAGGTGTTCTGGATGATACCACAGGATTCAATAACCTTGTAATTGGGGACATATTTAATTTAAATTCATCATTTAAAAATTTTAATATTAAAATACAGTCAGGAATTTTAAAGTATAGTTGTTTGTTCATTTTCCGGGCTTGTTTGGTTTCAAATTGACCACCGTAGAATTTTAATTAGTTTTGTTGATATAACTTTTTCTTGTATCGTTGTGGTTGATCGCTTACTTCATGGAATTTCTTCATGATGTAGGTTATTGAGGCACGTTGGTCAGCCGTCGCAGGGGGTTGCTTAGGGTATTGCGCAGCGAAAGTAGTTCCACTGTTGCGCATCTTTTGTCCCAAAATTATTATATTTGTGTTAATATTCTTTATTATTTTGGTGTAAAAACTATGAATTCAAATTTTGGAATCCTTTGTAATATGTTTTAAGTGTAATTTTGTTGTTTTGGGAAAATTGGAGTCTGTTGTATCACTCCGCAGAGGTGCACCTTTTGTTACCATGGCCGTTGTGTGTCTGTCAGGCAGTCGCGCAGCAGTTGTCAGGCAGTTCGTACCGGGCGCTGGCCCGTGATGGTTGAGTCAGTCAGACGTGTCACGGATGCAGTGGAGAAGCGGGGGTGGCGGAAGAAGCCGAGATTGCTTACTCGCGCAGGCTAGGCAGTAGTCTGTGACTTAGTTTATTTTTATATGTAGCCAGCTATGGTTACGATTCTGGAACTTTAATTTGGTGTTGGGAAACGGTAAAGGAGGGGATAAATAATGTAACCAAGTATTTTTTTTCTTTCGTTCATTACAGTATCAAAGAGCAGACACTCGGGATTCAGCATTGAAACTGACATGGTGATAGCATAACCTCGACACAGTGGTGGTATTTTAGCGGAACTGACCTTTATGATCCTTTTGTCACGTATGTAAGTCTAGTGTTGATCGGTCTGCGCGTAGTAAAATAAAATTTAAGTATGAGTGAAAACTAGTTTTTTTTTATGTAAACATAACCTCCAGCTTTTCGCCTACGAGCTAGTAAACCCTGAACAGTGAGACAGCGACACATCTAGCGTCTCAAACATCTTTATCATAAGAACAAACAGAGCAGCAACGTCACATCAGGCAAGCGGACAGGGACTTAAAGCAGCAACGTCACATCTTAGCGCTGCGGACAGGAACAGAAACAGTAGCCACATCACACCGAGCAAGTGCACAGTACAACCACATGTTTCCTACTTCTGACTACCTTGTACTGGATAATGTTTGTGAACTGTTTCCACATGTTAGATAATTGAAAGTGTATGTTTATTGGTGATTATCCTTCGAGGATGGGTGTTTTAATACTTCAGGACAAACAGAAATTTAATGTGTGTGTTGAAGCAAAAATGAAGCTGCCAAGAATCCAAGGAATGCCTCTCATTGCTTCGAGTTGGCTAGCTAAATTTTAAGTTAAAATTCTGTGACTATTAAATTAATTCAGCAAAGACACTGTGGGTTCGTGCAGCAAATGTGGACCTATGATAGAAATAATTCACTAAATTGCACTTGTTGCCAGTTCTTAACAATGTGTAAAGTTTCCCCATCAACCATGTTACCATTCTTTAGAATTTAGCTGCTGGGATAAGTGTCACTTTGCAATTTACGTGCACAAGAACAAAATATGTCTAGGAAAAATCTTGTAAAGAAGTAAAATTTAACAAACGTACCCTTTAAAATAATTTACTTAAGAGGGCGTGGTACATAATTCAACGCTAAAAGTGTTAATCTATAACTGTAGGTTTCTTGAAGTCAATTTGCGAAAATTTATCAATTGCAATCCTAGACAGTAGTTTTAGAAAACGTTTTAAATAAAATTGTCTCCAGTGTTACGAACCTCTGAGGCACAATCTCTGACGCCGGAACCTCGTACATTTAACTGCGGCGCAAGAGATCACGTGTAACGAATTGGTAATTATGGATAAGTGTTTACTCATTAAGTTGGCAAACGCTATTATCTAGGATTTTATCCATATTGGCTGCGAAAAAAGCGTCGAAATCAATTGATGTTTTCAGCGTTTGTTTATCTGCTAAGCACTCTTAAAGGAAATTTGTAAAAGTACTATTAAGTACAAAATAATTACGTCAATTATGTTAAATTTAATATTTTTATTACAGTTTCTGCCTGAAACAATATATAATTACAGCACCAAAACCTATTTTTTTTCCCCTGTGAAATGTAGTAAATACAGTAATTTTAGTGTATTGGTAATTCTTTTACTAATTGTGTACCATAATGAAGGTATAACAAGATAGCATTGGTGTTACAAACAATGCAGGGATACAAATTACTAAAGGATCATTTCATATCAAATCACCTAGGGCCATGTGTTTCAATGTCACAGATTTTGTTCAAATTTTTATCCAATGTAGGTACGCATAAAATAAGAACAAATATTTATTTTTTTTTTTTCTGAATTTTTTTGAGAAAAACCTGAAGAAGGAGAAATTTTTTTAATTTTGAAATCTTGCAGCAATTTATGTTCTCTAATGACCTACATCAGTTGACTGAAATTGTTTTAATTCTTTTGGTTTTTAAGCTATCAGGTTCATTATGTGTCAAATGAAAGATAATTTTCAGCTCTTAAGTACATAAAGAAAACATGCAAGAAAATAAAAATTCCAAAAATTCAATTGCATACAATACAAAATTTTTAGTTTTTACAAAATTTGCTATTACTCGTAAGTTACAAATATCACACCTTGTTAGCATTATATAATTAAAATACTTATAATAGTTAGTTTCCTGTCTAATGAAAGTTATCTACTTGTGTACACAAAACAAATACACAGTGCAAGTTATATAGCCTTAATACTACAATATTCACACAACCTCTTCCATTAACTAATTACAAAATAAAATATCTAAATAATTAATGTCAATGATACAATTCTGTGATGACTACAAAAGTTTTTGCACTAATTACGACAATTATAAAAAAAGTTAGCTACATTCTTCTGACTGGCTAAACTATTGGAAATTATCAACATGCAAAAACAAGTTAATCAAGTGCAAGTGACTCTATACATAAAAATGACATCTATACAGCTTTTTGTAATATCCAAGGCCTTGATAAAAACATTACACATGTGATTTTACCAGTGCAAGTGTTACATTACGTATTTTAACTACTTCTTGCCAAATTAATGTACATACTGTATTTCATAACTTTGACTTAGCTAGTTCATTAATGTTGTATTGAGTTTTACTCGCAACAACATAAGTGCGAGCTGATAGACTTGTTAGAGAAGGAACAGGTATTTCTCTAACAATGTTTTCAAATGGTAGCGAACAAAAGTCTTCATTATGTGGCCAGAAATATGTCTCAGAAGGTCCATTAGGATGCATGAATTGAAGTCTAGCATCTCTGTCACTGTCTTGTACATTAACTACTTTCCCTATCCACCACTTTTTATTGTAAATAACTGCATAATACTTTTCAGGTATTATGCTGATGAACTCTTCTACGATTTTGGTGAAACAGGGGCACAAAAACTGAAATTGTCAAAGGGGAGCAAGCATAATAATTGCTGTTCTAGTTTTCATCTTTAAGGAAAAGTTCACCGAAGGTATTTAAATATTTAAAGTTTTTTTTATACATGGGTGGTTCATTTTGTTGACATATATTGCAACTATTTTTTCACGCAAGGTACTGGGGATAGAAGCAACGTATCTCCACAAGTAGATGTCCTGTTTTCGTCGAGTAAAAAATTGAAATTATTTATTTTTAATTACTGTTTTACAGGATTATAATTATTCCAGAAATCTTCAGACTGCAATATACTATAGAGCATGGTAAGGTACAAGTCTAAGACATGGTTTTATGTGCTATTCATCCTGCATTACTTTACTACAATTAGCTAAATAATTTTAAAAAAAGCATATTTTCCAGATTTTTTTTCTTAAAAAAGTTAAAATAATTTTATATATATCAAATGTCTTAGACAATTATACGACTTTACGACACCTACTTCCGAAAACGATATACTTTCAGTTCATTTGTTCTCTCAATAATGATCAATAATGTTACACATGTTTCTCACTGTTTAGCATACTGTACCGAGCACCCTTAGATTAACATAAAGCCTACAGTTGAGTATGTTGCCTGAAAAACCTAACCGCGACTTGATTAATCTGATTTTTTAACGTGAAGTGTTTTACATAAAGAGCATAGGCCTACATTTTTACAGTGTAATGATGCAAATTTTGCAGAAAAGAAAATTGTAGATTAGTGCACGGTACCTAATCTAAATTGCTGAAATTTAAAACAAATGTTACACTTTTTTTTTACTCTTGGGTCATACGCTGTAGTACAATTGCAAAGAAAAGATGCACGATACATGGACCTTCATCTACAAAAGAAAGAAATATGTAATTTTTGTGTCTGTTTTAAAAATGTAGAATATTTCTGTTGAAAGTCTTGAGGGTCTTGCAGGCAACAACAAAATTAGTAATTAAAATTGAATAGACCATTGTAGAAAATAAATAAAACCTTTTCATGCATTAACCTTTTCAAAGTGAATTTGCGTACCTTTCAGTCAAACGTATCATCAGTATGAAACATTATCAGTGGGAAAATCTATAAAACAAATAAAAAATATAAGATTCAGAAGAAAAAATATTGCAAGCTTGTGTGTTTTAAATATACAGGGTGGGGCTTGTGTTTTAAATATACAGGTTGGGCTGAATTCGACCGACAAACTTCAGGAGGCGATTCCTTATGAAAAATCAAGTAGAAAATATACGGCACACTTTGTACCTAAAACTAATATTAAGGGCGGTAAGACCCCTTAATCATTAAAAATTTAAAGGGTATTTGTGTAAAATAATGTAAATGAAGAGGCATTTAATAATGACAAGTTGAACATTGTTTTATACCACCGGGACCTTGAAATACGCATTAGAATCACATCAATACCTTGCACCCTAATACAAATACTAGGGTGGCTACCCCTTTTACTACATGCCATTTTTCTACCATTAGGAATTACGAACATTTAATACTGTTTTCTACTAGAGAAGCACGTCAGAAGTAAAAAAGGTCACCTTGTTGTAAATGCGTACGACCAACCTTTTTCGTGTAAGATTCGTAACAAAAAGCGGGCTTAAGTAAGATAGTTCTTATTACGTGGGCAAAACGGCATACACTTTTGAATGGCTGGTTGCCGTACCAACTGCTATGTCTGAGGGATAGGAGAGAATGGAGGCCTAACATCTCATCAACAGCTAAGATCATTAGATACAGTAACACAAAGAACTGAACAATGTCAGAGAACCGGGAAAGGAATCGGCCATGACCAATATCGAGGGATTCAACCCATCATTCGCCTGGAGTTATGTCGGGAAACCGTAGGAAACAGGAACAAGGATGGGCGGAGTTGGGAATTGAATCCTGTAGATTCCTGCAACGTGATACCTCACTCGTTGACAATAATGGAGGAATATGTACATACTGTACACGTTACATTAACAGTGGAGTGCCGTTACATTCGCAATAATTTGTCTGTGTGCTTAAAGTCAAGTGTGCGATTACAGACATACTATTCGTATTCCTCACGTTTCTGTACATATATCGCTGTAGTCGACTAACGAGGATTACGTACGAAAACTGTGAGTCGTGGGCAGTTGCGAGAAGAATACAGTTCTGGTACCTACGTCATACTAATCAATAAACATATTCGTAAGCAGGGGTATGCATTCCGTAATCATTACATCTCGAACAAGCGAGGTGGGACATTAAATGTGAGGACACGAATTGCAATTTTTGTGAGGTCATCCAGAACACGTAATAATTAAATGTTATGAAATCGTATTCAATAGACGTATTAGACACTACAATTTTTATAACGTTCAAAATTGATTGGAGTACACAACAGTGAATTCAGTGAACTTTATGGATCCAAATACACTACACAATGTAATATTTTCTTATTTTTAATACAATCATTGAAGTATTTTCACAGCAATCAGTGATTAAGAAAACAAAATGTATGTAGGGACAAACAAAAAACAGACTATTGAAGACAGATCGTGACCAGACGTCGAACACACAAATACTACAGTATAAAATGGAATACTACTGACGACACCAAAATCTCTGACCAAAATAAAATAATACTTTTAATTCATGTCTTCATTAAAGTTTACTGGCCATCCTAATAACCTAACTTGAAAAGATTACTGAGAAAATAAGTTGTGAATGCTCTCGAATACTATGTGGAAGTAGAAGTGAAAATAAGGATAGTTAGTAAGTTCTGATAACATAGCAAAGTGCAGGAGGACGACAAAACCAACGTGCAGCACACACACACGGCAAATTAAATTATCAATTTCTGATAGTTTTCACTAACTAACTATGCTCATTTAGACCATTTAAATTTAAGGGGTGTCCGTGAGTTTAAACAAAATACGCCCAAAAAATATTACTGAACTGCTCTGTTCGGGGAAATGCAGCGGCGGGACGTTACTACTACTGAGATGGAGATTTTACAGGGAATTCTTCATTTTTAAACCTCCCGATGCAACATGGGAGGACATCCTTCCTTCATTTCTTCAGTGGAACTCAAAAGCGGAGGACTTCGACCCAGGGCAGCTCGGTGGCTCACACACGTCCATTTGCCATCACAGTTCATGGAACATTCCCTTCCTTCAGTCACGTCCGTGCTTATTCTTTGCCAACTGCACTCCGACAAAGAGTATGTAAATCTCTACTGCACGTAAAAAGTTTTTATGCCTCGTCCAAATCACCCCAGTGCTGCACTAAACTGCTCTATTACTTACGTACTGAGAATTCTTTATAAAAATAAAAACAAAAATGAATTACACTTACAAATTCTGAGTAATTAAGTCGGTCCCAATGTAACAAAAATAAAAATACAATTTAAATGATATCAAAAATTACCAGGATTTAAAGTTTAAATGCCTGTAATTAAGGGCTCAGACCTACGTGTTACAACTGGTATTACAAAATAGCAGTACCTTAATACACAGACAGTTCTAAAATAATTTGTTACTTGTACTATATCCTTGTTTGTGATAACATTATTCAACAACATTCCTCCATTATTGTCAACGAGTGAGGTGGAGCAAGTGTATCACATTGCAGGAATCTACGGGTTCGATTCCCAACTCCGCCCATCCTTGTTCCTGTTTCCCATGGTTTCCCGAAATCACTCCAGGCGAATGATGGGTTGAATCCCTCGATATTGGTCATGTCCGATTCCTTTCCCGGTTCTCTGACATTGTTCAGTTCTTTGTGTTACTGTATCTAATGATCTTAGCTGTTGATAAGATGTTAGGCCTCCATTCTCTCCTATCCCTCAGACATAGCAGTTGGTACGGCAACCAGCCATTCAGAAGTGTATGCCGTATTGCCCACGTAATAAGAACTGTTTTACTAAAGCCCACTTTTTGTTACGAATTTCACACGAAAATGGTTGGTCCTACGCATTTACAACAAGGCGACCTTTTTTACTTCTGACGTGCTTCTCTAGTAGAAAACTGCATTAAATGTTCGTAATTCCTGATGGTAGAAAAGTGGCATATAATAAAAGGGGTAGCCACCCTAGTATTTGTATTAGGGTGCAAGGTATTTATGTGATTCTTTTGTGTATTTCAAGGTGCCGGTGGTATAAAACTATGCTCAACTTGCCATCATTAAATGCTTTTTCATTTCCACTATTTTACAAAAATACACTTAAAAATTTTTCATGATTAAAGGGCTTATACCGCCCTTAATATTAGTTTTAGGTACAAAAGTGTCCCATATATTTTTTACTTGATTTTTCATAAGGAATCACTTCCAGAAGTTTTTCGGGTCGAATTCAGCCCCAACCTGTATAGTGTTTTGAAACATATTTTGGACACTGCACAATTCAATTATTTAACTGATTCGAGTTCATAAGTAAATATTTATTACTTAGGATCAGTGTAATTTGTGTCGCTAGTACTTAATATAATGTAAAAAAAAATTTCATGAATCATCGCGTATGACTTAAGAATTTAATCTAATATATTTAATTCGTAAAATATAAAAATGCATTCTAAAGGTGAAGAAAGTTAATCGTTTAGCTAGCTCTGCCTATTATGTATAAGAAATTTCGGGCAACACTTTCGTATGTCCTAATTTTTAAAAAAGAATATTTCCATATGTTGATTATTAGCAGTTTTGCTACTCTTGGTTTCAGTAAAAAAATTAAAATCATTTACAGATTTTTTTCGGGTTAAAAGGAAAAAAATGTACTTGACATTATGTAGGTCCCAAGAATCATTATAAATATCAGACATTTTGTATGTGTAATTGGCCTATCATTTGTAAAGAAAAATACGTTAATGGTAAAGATGTAGGTCACTGAATTCTATACTGAATAGCAAAATTACAGAAAAAAAAAAACTTATATTTGTTGAGTAACATAAGAAGTGTCCTAGCTCCGTTTTACAGTTTTAAACATTATGACATGTTGTACTGTTGCAAATGGCAGTTTACCATGTTATGTCCAACCATTGTCTTAGTTTAAGAAAAAAAATTGTAACTGTACACAACACTGACTCTGTATCCATTTAAAATTTTAATATGTTAGTCGTAGTGTGACAAACAGTGCTATTGGTTGTAGTGTTTTTGTAAACAAAGTAGATTTTCTGTACGTGTTAAAAATACGTAAATTGTCAAGTAAAAAAATAAAAGTAAACATCTGGTTTTGACCTCAGTTTACCAACCTTTCCATATAGATAATAAAAGTGTCATGCATGTGGTAAATTCATTCACTGAAATCTATGTTAAATCCCTCACCAGCGCTAACCAAAATCTCTTCACCTTTCCCCCATCTACACTTTTTTTTCACAAAATTTCCTTTCTTCTCACACTTTAATATTTCTGAATGACATTGGTTTATTTGCAGTAGGGAAATTGTAGACAAACACACCCATAGTGTCAAATCACATGGCAATGCAAAATATATTTTTTTTAGTCATTTGCCCTTTCTTCCTTTCCCATCCTAACTCTCAGAAACGTAGGCACGTCCCTGCCGTAGGTGTCAAAATATTCAAACCCTTTTCTGTGTTTCCACCTAAGCCAAAATCCTTTTTACTGTTGATTTAGACACCCCCCATCGCAGCATTTATTGCTTCTAAAACATTGCCTCTTAAACCATACATTGATTTTTTCTTAAATGTATCGGGACGTTGTAAACTATTTCACGCGCACGTACTCAGTTGTACCGTATAACTCAGGTCCGGACATGACGTGCTGGAGCGACTCACGCGCCCGAGCCAAGCAGTAACTGATCCCCTCCACTTCCCCTACTGCCAGTCACGTGACAGTCGTGTGCGCCCCGCCACGAACTGGAGTCTGTGCAAGTTCTAGTTTATCTTGCCACATTATAGTATCGTGTTTGAGACAGTCACTAATGATACAAAATTACTTGTTGAGAATTTCTCCTTCACTGTTGTAATAAATCACAAATGGATGCAAAGTTACTTTGATGTTGTGCCAGTGGAAACCTTGAGCAGCATCTTGAAGTATACATGTATAATTTTCTACGAAATCTGCAAGAATCAAGCATGTTTTGTCATTTAAGTTCATTTTCACATTCTTCGTATGCTGACTTTGAGATTTTGTTGTGAAGTGATGTCAAGTGAGAGCTTCCAACTTCACTACCATCATTTGTACAAAGTCATCCACCAATTTGATTAAAGTTTCCAGTGTTGATCTATCCGTAGACAGCCATTGCTTGAATTCAACAGTCTCTCGATTGACTAAATATTCCATTTGCATGATATATTCGTGGAGCAAGGATGTATTTTGTCAATTAGAACAATGGTGCAGCATACACTCTTCAGAGGTTAAGTTGCATACTAGTTTTTGGAGGAGTTCTTGGTATGGTATAG